>JAJOZX010001992.1:655000-745663 GCA_023014485.1 Bathynomus jamesi | reverse complement strand
ATTAATTTTTCTGCCTTTTCTGCTGCCAGTCTGTTTCTCTTTTCATCATATATTAATCCAGCACTGCTAAATAATCTCTCGCTTGGTACGTTTGTTGGAGGACAGGCTAAATGTTTCCTCGCAAGTTTACTCAAGTATGGATAGATATTCTGCGTATTTTTCCACCAACTAATAGGATTGTCACATGCAGCCAGGCGTTTTTCTTGGTGATAGCTCTCGATCATTTTTACTACATCTTTTGACATCGCGTAGGTCTCGTCATTGCTGCTTGACTCAAGAAACTGAGAGACAGATTCTGTGATAGATTTGCTTGTTGAAGGTGTTGGTTTGTCACTGAAACTTTATTCTTTTGGTGGGTGGCGAAGCGACAGATTCAAGAGATTGAAGCTCTTCAACTGCTTTGCCAAGTGATGATTTAACTCGTTCTAATGTACTAGGTGAAAATAACTTAGCTTTGTAACGTGGATCTAAGTAGGTTGCAAGAGAGTAACTTCATACAAGAACAGCCTCTCGTCTTGTCGCTTGCATCACTTTTGCGCACAATGAACTAGTTCTATTAATATAGTAGAATTTGATAATTTCCGCTTATTAATGACATTTTATCTCAACGGTCCACATCCGCACGACATCCGCAGTCCAAAGTGCGGATGCGGGTGCGGATGCGGATGCGAGAAAATGTGCGGATGTTCCGCGGATGCGGATGCGGATGCGGATGTGACCTACATCACTAATATATATATATATATATATTGTGTTCAGCGCAGCTTTGGAAGTTTTCTGAGGAAATAAAATCTACGAAGAAAATGCTGAAATTTTTCAAAACTGATCATTTCTTAATTGGTTGAAAAATTAATGTTGTACGTATACTGCTATTCCATTTGAATAATATCTTATATCGAGCGGATTTTTTTTCCCTTAACCTTTTTCTTACGTATATTTTTCCTCCATGAATTTGTTTTCACAACTGTAGAAAAATACATTTTCAGTAAAATATTTTCTGTATTATTTCTGTTTATGAGGATTCACGAAAAAACAAAGTTCTTTTCACATACATAAGTGTGTGTTTGAAGGAGTATTAGAGTGAGTGAAACGTAAAGAGAAAACATGAAGAGTTTGTGGCCTCGAAACGAGGTGTCTTTGAGGAAGTTTGGGATTCGGCAGTTCTTGATGGTGTTGGGAAAAAGTTATAGTAGGGAAGAGGGAGAGACTGTTCATTTCCTTTATGTTAGATTTATTAGGGTGAAGTATTTCAACTCTGTTCTCACTCTAAATCATTCTTATCGCATTCTTAATCCAGAGAAGTATCGAAAAGTATAACTCTTAAAAGAGGTCATTTCCAAATGGGTCAGTTTCCCCCTTATTTTGCAGTATTCTCATTTCTCTCGTAAAGCATTTCAGTTTACTTCAACGTAAATATCTGGTTAGAGTAGTAGTAGTATGATGGTATTTGATCCGAGGAAATTGGGGCGCTTTGAAACTTGACCCTGGAGGGGCGCCTGGAGGCCCTTAAGTTCCTCACCCTGTTTATGAGGCCTCACCGTCTTTCATGAGGGGCATTTAGGGTTTACCCCTTGAGTGGCCTCACCTCACCCTTCAGTTCCTCACCGTCTTTCATGAGGTGCGTTTTACGTCACATAGTCTTTCATGAGAGATATTTGTAGGTAAAAAAAAAAGAAAAAAGGAAAAACAAAAAGAAAAACAAAAACAAAAACAAAAACATTCCCTGCATTTGAGGCCAGGGATAAGTTAGGCTAACCTAAGGTAGGTTAAGTAGGAAAAAAATTCATGGCTTTTTCTACACAGCGTTCCGGATCCCGGTGCGTCCGGTGTATATATATATATTATATATATATATATATTTTTTTAACTGCAAACAACACAGTATAATTAATGTAAAGAACGACGCTTCTGTAGAAGAACGTTCCGCACAAGATGAGGAGGAAGAACGAACAAATGAAAAATGAGGTTACCACCCGGGAATCGAACCCGGGATCTTCCGATTACCGGTCAGATATGCTATCCACTACACCATGGGCCTCGATGGGTTCGATTCCGGGGTGGTAACCTCATTTTTTCATTTGTTCGTTCTTCCTCCTCATCTTGTGCGGAACGTTCTTCTACACAAGCGTCGTTCTTTACATTAATTATACTGTGTGTTGTTTGCAGTTAAAATGTATATATAGGTACGGCATGCGAAGGTGCCCCCTCAGGGCATTGGTTTCTGCTCGTATGTAGGAGAATTACGACATTTGATTAATCGAGGCCCATTGTGTAGTGGATAGCATATCTGACCGGCAATCGGAAGATCCCGGGTTCGATTCTCGGGTGGTAACCTCATTTTTCATTTGTTCGTTCTTCCTCCTCATCTTGTGCGGAACGTTCTTCTACACAATATATATATATATATATATATATATATATATATATATATACTGTGTGTGTGTGTATATATATATATATTATATATATATATATATATATATATATATATATATATATCAGACATTTTAGAAAAGACCAGGGTGTTACGCACACTTGAATACTTATAATTTAATTTACGAGTATATTTCATAAGTTCAAATTTTGATACGTCTTCCTTCATTGTCATATAGCTCAGCCAGATAAACTGTAACTGTTGTTCTAATCTCTCCATCTGTAAGATAAATTTAAAGAAATGCTAGCACTAAATCAAACATACATTTCACTGTCTACATCCAGCCGTGTAATGCAAATTTTAAAACTATGAAAATGTTCAATTCATTTGCGGTAACAAAAATCAGTCATCATGCATATTCGGATAGATTCATGAGCAATTACTGAAACATCGAATCCGTTTTCTACTTTTAAATATACGTTTAAACATTATTATTATTATTATTATTATTACTATTATTATTATCATTATTATTATTATATATGTACACACGTTAAGATTATTTAAATTAAACATTTGATTTCAAAGCCCTTCACAATAAAAAAAACAGTTGGCAACTCAACCGTAATCTTTTAACGTAGGCCTGCTTCTCTTGTGTTTAATTTATTGTTTCAACTACCTGTACAGATGACTAGTTGTTGTTATTGTTATTATTACATGTTTCAGTACATGTGTTTTTATTTTATTTCACCTTTCTCCATAATTAAATTATTTTTATTCAGGTTAGGGAACTAGGGCTATGAATTCCATCTCATAAGGGAAAATAGCGATCACGCATTTCATGAACATTATGCTATTTTATGCTTCTATTTCAAATATATATATATATATATATGGGAATGAACTCAGAATGGTTCCCTGAGGTTTTTTTATGATACACACAGACCGTGCATGGAACAAGGAACTCTCCTAGGAAAATTAAATCCACTATAGTCCGAATAAGTAATGGTAAATGACAAATACTATAGTTTTTCTTTTTCATGATGCTAGCCCGACGTGGGCAACGGGTCACTCGCAAAGAGGTCCTAAAAATATAGCTTCCCTCACCAGCTATCTGCAAAGCAGATAGGATCCAGCTTTGGGACAGGATCTAGGGTTTAAAGAGGCCTAGCCCAGCTACATTTAGAACCTCAATATAGGCAAAAGACTCGCTCCCTTCACGTCAGATTGAATATATCAAAGAAAAAGGGGGTAACTATTAGCATCATGAAAAAGAAAAAACTATAGTATTTGTCATTTACCATTACTTATTCGGACTATAGTGGATTTAATTTTCCTAGAAGAGTTCCTTGTTCCATGCACGGTCTGTGTGTATCATAAAAAAAACCTCAGGGAACCATTCTGAGTTCATTCCCATCATGAAACGGACATGTTATGTGCCTTGAAAAGTGAACGCTCAATTCTGCCAGTTGAGGTTTAAGTTTTGGTTTTTGGCTAAAAATATAACACTGTGTAACACTGATTCTGTTTATACAGAATTTTTTATGTTTTTATATGCACTTGAGGGCGCTGAGTCCAAATCTGGCCTTGGTTTGTGTGTATCATCAATGGTTTCAGAGATAATCCATTTTTCATGTTTTACCAGTATAATGTTATTATGGGCGCAGCAATATCAGAATAATCAGGAATTGTTGAGAACAATCCGGATGTTCGTTGACAGTTTCTTGCTCTGGAAATTGCCCGAAACTTTCACTGTGCTACATAAAGAAGAGCGCAGATTCTGAGAAGTCAGTAAGTGTGAGCACACAAAGAAAACAGGTTGTTTGTCTGATGGTTACTAGCACTGAGGTACTGTGTTTCTGTGCTTCTCTTGCTGACGATTTGAGTGTTATCGATCCTTTTTTATTGCGAACATTATTTCAGTGTTGTGAATATATCTTTTTTCTGGAATCTGTAATCTGTTGCAGATTTAATAACTCTTCTCTCTGTATCTGCAGGTTATGATTAATGTAGTACAGTTTGGTAAAGAGAATGGCAACTAGAGCTTGTAAACACTCGCCGGATATATTCTGCTGCGTTTGTGGGTATTACATAGGCCCCAAGCAAGTATCGCACAAGATTGTGAAAGGTACCAAGTTCTGGATCGCGTATCGGCTCTATTTTGGTATGCCTATGGGTGACCAAGATAAGCCCTGGGCACCCCATGTGATCTGTGGAAGCTGCCGCTCCACACTTGAAGGATGGCTGCGGGGAGTACGCAAGGCAATGCCCTTTGCGGTACCCAGAATATGGAGAGAACCAAAGAGCCACCACGACGATTGCTACTACTGCATGGTAGATGTTTCTAAGTACAGGAAAGTTAAAGGAAGGCAAACTCTTCAGTATCCAAGCATAGCGTCGTCCATAGCTCCTGTACCACATGGCGAAGTCTTCCAATACCACGTCCACCAGAACAGGTATCTATCCATTACTTTACCTTCTGTATTTACAGACTGTGGGTCATTATGTGTCGATTTTTCTTAGTGCTGATGCTCTTCTACATATATAGCTATGCCTATATTTTGTTTCTTTGCTTTGCAGGTTGAAAATGAGGATGCAACTAGCTCATTTGAGATGTCGGCTGGTGAGGACAGTCATGATGAAGAATATACAGTAACTTTCAGTACAAACCCTCACTTTCCAAATCAGAGAGAATTGGACGACTTAATTAGAGATTTGGGTCTGACGAAATCAGGGTCTGAGCTTCTGACCTCCAGACTCAAAGAGTGGAATTTGCTTGGAGAAGACTGCAAGAGCACTGTATACCGAAAGCGGCATGAAGAGTTTGCAAGGTTCTACGATGTCAATGGCTCTCTCTGTTATTGCAGCGAGGTTAATGGTCTATTCACAGCTATTGGGTTAACACATATACCCTCAGAGTGGCGCCTGTTTATTGACAGTTCAACTCGGAGTTTAAAACTGTTCTACTCCACAATGGGAACAAATATCCATCTATACCAGTTGCACATTCTGTTCAAATGAAAGAGGACTATGAAAATGTCAAACAACTGCTCACTCAAATCAGTATGAACAATATAACTGGGACGTGTGTGGTGATTTCAAAATGATTGGTTTCCTGTTAGGTTTACAAGGAGGGTTTACTAAATATTCATGTTTTCTTTGCCTGTGTGATAGCAGGGCTTCAACTGAGCACTGTAAAACAGTTCAGTGGCCTCCACGTGAAGGACTGCAACCAGGAAAGTACAATGTACTCAAGGAATCTCTTGTGAAGCCTGACATAGTTCTGCTACCACCTCTCCATATTAAGTTGGGTATAATTAAGCAGTTTGTAACTGCGTTAGATTTTGGAGGGGAAGTTTACCAACAGATTCCGGTCGTGTTCCCTAAACTCTCTGAGGCCAAAGTCAAGGCTGGCATCTTTGTAGGACCACAAGTCAAGGCGCTGTTGAATTCAAAGAACCTTGAAGCCAAGATGACTCCGATCGAAAAAGAGGCTTGGTGTGCTTTCCGTGATGTGATTCGTGAGTTTTTAGGCAATCATAAAGCACCAAACTATAAGGAGTTAGTGTCAAACTTGATTAAGTGCTATGGCAAAATGGGGTGCCGTATGTCTTTAAAATTACAGTATCTGCATTCACATCTAAACTTTTTTCGTGATAACCTGGGCGATGTGAGTGAAGAACATGGTGAAAGATTCCATCAAGATATTCAAACGATGGAGAAAAGGTACCAGGGCCATTGGGATGCTTCCATGATGGGAGACTACGTATGGTCGCTGATCAGAAAGGATAAGAATGTTCATACGCGGAAGTCGTTCTTCAGTGTATTTTTAAGGAACGCACACTGCATAACGAGGCTTGTTATTCTCTTATCGGTTCTCCTCATGATATATATTATATCCTTTGCACCATTTTGGGTTTGTCAAACAATTTTGGCTCAATAAACATTAATTTCCAATAGTGTTTGTATTTTCAGAAAATATTTATGTTAGCCTTCTTTATATACTTTGCCATATGAAAAGTGTGATAACCTATATTTTTGAAACGGTTGATGATAGAGCAAAACCAATATCATTTTTGGAATCAGCGCCCCGAAATCATTAAGAAACGACAGAAAAATCACAATAAACAGAAAATTTTTCAAATTTTGTTACCCAGTGTTATTGACGTAATCAAAAAACTTTTTTGGATTATGTTTACTATCCGCAGCTACAAGTATCTCTAAATTACGTTTAGCATTCTTAACAGATCTTTTAACCTGACGTCTAAGCTCGATATATCTATTAAAGTTAGCTACCCTGCAATTGCGCTTATTAAGTCTGTACGTTCTGTTACGCTCGTTTATGAACTCGCATATTTCCCTAGTCCACCACCTTGGCCTACCATGATTTCTAGCGCGCTTGGGTCTACGAGAAACAAACTCCCTTTCGATATTCAAAAAACCTTCTTTAAACGCCTCCCAATGAAAATTTGCGTCATTACCCATAAATAAATTATCCCAGTCCACTACTCTCATCCTGTTCGCAAAATTATTAAAATTAGCCCTACGAAAATTGGGAACTTCTATTACGTTACTATCCTTACTGTTTTCTTTTTCTATCAATAGCTTAAACCTAATAATTTGGTGATCGCTACATCCCAAACTCTCACCTACTTTTAAACCTTCGACTATATTATCATCGTTCGTCATCACCACGTCTAAGATATTGTCACTGTTTATTCCTTGTGTTGAAGCTTAAAGCCCCAATGAATATTAAACATTGGTATACGACATCCTTGGAGATTGTGATAGTATCCTCAGATATGTGATCGATCAAACTTTTTAAAACTCTGCCAATCGTAGATTCTATTACTGTTAAAGGGAAACCATACTTAGAAAGTTTTTATAAATTCTAATTCATTATGAAGTTTAAAGTAAACTGCACACGTGTTCAACGCTCTGTTGAAAGGGGTTGAAATAAAGTGCCACTTAAAATTCAAAGGGATGAAGGGAGAAATTGGTGGTTAGACCAGTCAATGTCGGCTTACGATAAACGAAGATTTCAAAAGAAGAATGAGTTTTGGATATTTTAATGTCTAAGAAGGATAATAAATTATTGGATTCATTTTCTGAAGTATATTCGATGTGGGCTGTTTAGAATTCAAGTAATCAAGGAATTGGGGGACGTGGTTGGGGATTTAAATAGAAGAAACGTGTCATCAATATATCTTTTGTATAAACCAGGCTTAAAGCCCGAGAGGCAATCATTCAGCCATTTTGTTTCATGAGGACAAAGGAACGCGTTTGCCAGGGTGGGGGCAAGGGGGAGACCCATTTGGACACATTCGGATTGTTTAAAAATTCATTATTGAATATAAATAGAAGATCCTCGTCTGAGAATTTTAATAGTTCTTTCAGTTGATATCTATTGAAACCATGAACTATGTCAACATTACTGAAAAGAAAGGTTGATGAATAAGGATTTTATGTCAATACTGGCCATTTTGTAAGCTTCACTTTTGAGTGTGCTGATTTCTTTAACAAAGGAGAAAGAATCTCGTACTGTATATAAGTTGTGTGTTAAGGATGATAACACTGGTATGCATATGAAATTTTTTGTCTGCTGTGAGGGTTTTTTCAACTCATATTATATAATTCGACCATGCTGAATTCGAAAATGACATTGGTTTTCCTCAATCAGGTCAGGTTTTTTCTCTATTGGCCATTTATTATAAGTCCAATTTTATCCCCAAAATTTATTGATTTTTTTAGCTTAAACACTGTAGATACGAGTAATATTATAAGAACACTCGTGAAAAATGAAAACATTGTGTGAATAAATACTTTTATTCATACAATGAATATGGAAAAAAGTTTATTGAGGAAGGAATGAAGTTTTTTTGGCTTTCCGTCTGTGTTTTTCTCGGGCACGTCTCGCTTCAAACACCAGCAATAGTCCGCCAGCATATTGATATCCCAGTTTCCCTGGTACCTCTCTTCCATTATTTTGATATCTTGGTGAAATCGTTCACCCTGTTCCTCACTATAATCCCCGCAATTTTCAGGAAAATAGTCCAAGTGGGACCACAAAAAGTGCATTTTTATGGACATGTGCGACCCATGAGCTTTGAAAGCCTCCATCAAGTTTTCGACAACGGACTCGTATTCTGGACTTCTACGCTTGCCAAGAAAATCAGTGACAACTGATTTGAATGCCTGCCAGGCATTCTTCTCAGTTGGAGTCATTGCGTTTTCGAACTGAGTATCCTTGATCAAAGTTCGAATTTGAGGACCATCAAAAACCCCAGCATTTAGTTTAGCATCAGATATATGAGGAAATTTACTCTCGAGATATCGGAATGCTGAACCCTCCTTATTCATTGATTTGATGAAATTTTTCATCAAGCCCAGCTTAATATGAAGTGGTGGGAGCAAAATTTTTGTTGGTGGTACAAGGGGCACTGAAACGATATTATGCGACCCAAGTTCAAAATTCTCTCTGGATGCCCATTCACGCTGTGCATAGTGCTTCTAATCCGCTCGGCTATCCCATTTGCAGAGGAAACATGGGTATTTCGTGTATCCCCCTTGCATTCCCAATACAAATGCCACAATCTGAAAAACAATGAAAATATTTAAAGAATTTAGAGAATTTGTTCTATCAGATAAAAAAATCTATGCATTGGACTGTATCACTTCTGTGGGGAAGTTAAGTGTTCTTATACGCTCTCAAATAACCTTTGGAAAAGCAACATAGTCAATAGCAATAGTTTACTTATGATATTAGTATTACCTTCAAATCTCACAGATCCTCCAGTTATGTTGGTCGTATACGAGAGCATCCAGTAAAATTTTCATGTTATCGTAGCTCTCAGTAAGTTGTACGAATGTGCTACAGGGACTGATGCAACCCTATTCCCAATGTTGAGAAGTACTGCTTTCAAACTTCGTTTAGACGAGTCTATAAATAGCCTCCATTCTGATGCGTTATATGGCAGGCCCAAGGATTCGATTAGCCCCTCAACATTGCAGCAGTACACTAAGGAAGAGGTATTTTCGTGCACTGCAAAAAACTTGCGGAATTCTTCCTCTCGTTTCCTATACCAGGAGAATGTTGTTCCCGGAGCCAGCAAGTTGTCCTCTCGAAGTCGTGAGCCCAAGATCTCGGCAGCTAATTTGGAAAGTCCTAAATCCCTGGTAAGATCATTAAGTTTGGCCTGGTTGAGAGGCCTCGGCTCATTTGAAGCGGTATTTTGAGGTATATACGACTGGGACTGGTCATTGGCATTGGTCATTGATTCATCATCAGAATCATCGAAGTCCAGGGTTTGAGGTGGGTCGGGTATTGGAATTCCAGGACCATGGGGTACAGGTCTCATAGCAGAAGGAATGTCAGGGTATACAACAATGTGTTTATTCTTCTTGTTAACTCCTGAAAATAGAAACACAGAAACATGGATATAAAACTTGCATATCAAATAGAAGAAGCATTCAGACAGTGGCGGCTCGTGAGGGAAGGCTGCGGTCTGTAAGATATGAAATAGGTCGATAGAGTCTGTATATTTTCTTTCTTTTTCATTCATATTGTCCCTTCGGGGACAATATGAATGAAAAAGAAAGAAAATATACAATCATTGTATATGTAAATGTAACTTGTATAACAATATGTATGTGTAAATGTATTTTCTATAACAATATGTATATGTAAATGTATGATTACCATTATGGTGAATATTATGCTATATATGGTGAATATTACATTATGGTGAATATTATGTCAAGTTTCATACGAGGATTTCAAAATATTTAAGAAAAATAAATTTATAAGCCCACCTTGGAGGTTTGTCATGCAGAAATAGCAATCTGTCACTTGATCCTTTCCTTCTCTCCAAATCATGGGAATTCCAAAAGGCAAAGATTTCGCTCTGCCTTTGCTCCATCTTCTCAAATTTTCAATGCACGTCTTGCAGCACATATGAGGGGCGAAATTTTTGTCCTGGTCCCCTAGCTTAATTCCAAAGTATGCTCTATACATTGTCTTCACAAATTTAGTGATTTGGGACTGGTTATTTGGCATGGTAACCGTCCCACATATGTAGCAGAATCTATTGGGATCATTTTTACACGCTCTATTCATTATGAAATATTTTATCTATATGCCTGAAAAGTAAAAAAAGATATTATACAAGTGAAACAAGTGATTATAGATGTTACTGTTCCAATTCCGCTTTGACAAACTCACGAAAAATTCTATTTTACTTATGAGGCCATAGCCGGATAACCTGAACTGATTGAGAAAAACGGATTGCAGATTCGACATCAGCAGGAAAAACTCTATAAGAATCACTTACAAAACCCTTGACAGCAAAATTGATGCATACCAGTGTAATATGGGTAACAAAAATTGTAATAGATTATAACTGAAAGTACCTATTGCAGATAAAATTGGTTTGAGTGGGCAATTTGGTTTGTGTATCTTGGCATAGATTCAAAACAGTCAAGAACAAGTTCGAATACGAATCTATTAATGAATTTAGAGTTCTTGGAAGAAGACTTAATTAAGGCTATAGCACAAATACAAAAAAAATTCGGCACTAGAACCAAACACATTTCTGAGGAAATACGAAGAGAGTATTGCCAAGCCATTATACTTACTATTGAGAAATCACTCGAACCAGGACAAATTCCACCTCCATATTGGCCAGTAACTCTCACTCCCACCTTATACAGTGCTTCGAACTTCGGGAGGTGATAGTATCGGTCATTGTGAGAAAAAAAGTTCATATGAACATGTGTCTAATTCTGAATGGTTATGGAGATAGAGCTCTTTGAATCTACAAATACAAAAGCATTGTTAATGGTAATCAAGAAAGAGAAACCAATTACTGTTTCTAACATTTAATGTTTAAACATTGACATTTTGAATGGTATCAGATACAGAAATGACAAATTTGTTACAGTTTACAAAACGTTTTCGAAAATCCCACCGTCAACCTGAATGCACTTTGCATCTCGTGTGCGAAGATCGCGTGTTATTCGTCTGAGTTGATCTTGACGTTCCTTTATGCGGGCAGCAGCATCCAAAATGCGCGCGAGCAATTCGTCTCGTGTATCCACCTTTCTTTGTAAACTTGACTTTTCATCCACCCCATCAAACAATAATCTAACGGAGAGAGGTCTGGAGACCTTGGTGGCCATTGAATGGGACCACCGCGGGGGGAGGAAGAGCTGCGCGCATATCAGATTCAAACAGCTCTATCTCCGTAACCATTCAGAATTAGACACATGTTCATATGAACTTTTTTTCTCACAATGACTGATACTATCACCTCCCAAAGTATTGACCTTTAGTCCTGAAACACCCTGTATATATATGTATATATATATATATATATATATATATATATATATATATATATATATATATATAGCGAGGAATAGGAGGACGAAAAGATGGTACATGTTTATTAACAGACGTTTCGGAAAAATTCAATTTCCATCATCAGTGCTAAAAAGTTTAAAAACAAATAGAAATAAATAACTATAATAAATAAAAACGAACAATAAATTAAAATGGCGCAATGCGAGAATTAATAATAAGTTACAGTATATATTAAATTGGAAGATTAAAAATTAAATGATATAAGGTATAAAAGTATGGACAATAAATAAAAAATAAAAACGGTTTAGGTGAAACAGAATTGAAGGGGTTCTTACCAAATTATTAACGTAATGAGAGACTAATTGTACAGAAGATTGGGAATGGTTGCCTGTTGAAAGAATTCCATATTAGAAAGATGGAGCCGGGCGGAGTGATGTGGATTTCTTTTGGAATTTATTTGGCAATGTTTAAATTGAAAGCGGAACTGTAATCGTTAAGGGTTGGCTGGATACTGAGGATATAAAGGGACTCAAGTATGCGGAGGTCGATTAGTTGGTTGGCTGAATTAATGATTTTGAAATTGGAGGAAAGTAACGGGTGATTGTGAAGGTGGCAGTGATTCCTTATTGCTGATTTGGAGGGTTTGTTCAAGGGCTGTGAAGTTCTTGTAGAAATCCCACGATGCTCGTCCACTCTTGTTTGATATTGGCGGATGGTACTGCCAATATAGTTCGCTTTGCAGCGAACACAATTAAAAGGGAGATAGTGGACGAGCAAGTGGTGGTGGGGTGTTTTTTCTTTATGGTTGAGTAAGATTTGATACTATTGTTGTTGGTGAAAGCGAAATGAAATTTAATTTGGGGGTAAAGCGGGGTGAGTAAGAGACGGAGTTCTGAAAGTATTTTGTGGCTAATGTGGTCGTAATAGGGAATGAAAAATATTGTACGTCTTTTTTAACAGTGGGAACTTTAAGGGGGGTTGATAAATATTATTAAGGAAGTTTCTGGTAAAGATTGTAACAGATGTTTTGGGAAAGAGTTATTAATGCTGAAGTTAAGAATTAACTCTATTTCATGGTGGAAGGATAAGTACGAGGAGCAAAGATGGTAGGCACAGTGGATTAAAATTTTAATACTGTTTATTTTATAAAGCGAAGGGATGTGGCTTAGGAAATTAGTACCAAGGCCTGTGTACGTGGGTTTTCGATATATGGAAGTGCTAAATTTGTTGTTTTGTTTAGTTATTGTAATATCTAGGAAGGAAGGGTGTTATTGGATTCGTCTTCTTTGGTGAACTTAATGTTTTTATGTTGGTAATTAAGGTAGTTAAGAAAAAGGGGGGCGTGGTTGGCATTGTGATAAAGGAGAAAGTGTCATCAACGTATCTTTTATATAGGTGTGGTTCATAATGAGTGGGGCAATGAAGTAGCCAGTTATTTTCGTGATGGCTGAGGAAGATGTTCGCTAAAGTGGCACTTAAGGGGGATCCCATAGCTCGTGAGTCGGTTTGTTGATAAAGTTGTTGGTTAAAGAAGAAATAGGTGTCTGAGGCGGCGAGCGTAAGCAGTTTGGTAAATTCATGTTTTGTTAGATTCAAAACTGTGTTCGGATTGTTGGCGAAAAGGCTGTTAATACAGATATCGATGGCTTCTTTAATTGGAACGTTGGTGTAGAGAGATACTATATCGAAACTATGCATATGAAGGTTATTTGAGTTATTTATGGTCCATATTTCTTTAGCGAATTCGTAGGAGTTGGTGACGGACCCATCCTTTCGGCCTACACTACCCACAATTACAAACTAGCAAAATTCCTAATTCCCACTTTAACCCCCCTAACCCAAAACGAATACTCCGTCACCAACTCCTACGAATTCGCTAAAGAAATATGGACCATAAATAACTCAAATAACCTTCATATGCATAGTTTCGATATAGTATCTCTCTACACCAACGTTCCAATTAAAGAAGCCATCGATATCTGTATTAACAGCCTTTTCGCCAACAATCCGAACACAGTTTTGAATCTAACAAAACATGAATTTACCAAACTGCTTACGCTCGCCGCCTCAGACACCTATTTTTTCTTTAACCAACAACTTTATCAACAAACCGACTCACTAGCTATGGGATCCCTCTTAAGTGCCACTTTACCGAACATCTCCCTCAGCCATCACGAAAATGACTGGCTATTTCATTGCCCCACTCATTATAAACCACACCTATATAAAAGATACGTTGATGACACCTTTCTCCTCTTTCACAATGCCAACCACGCCCCCCCTTTTTCTTTACCTTAATTGCCAACATAAAAACATTAAGTTCACCAAAGAAGACGAATCCAATAACACCCTTCCCTTCCTAGATATTACAATAACTAAACAAAACAACAAATTTAGCACTTCCATATATCGAAAACCCACGTACACAGGCCTGGGTACTAATTTCCTAAGCCACATCCCTTCGCTATATAAAATAAACAGTATTAAAATTTTAATCCACCGTGCCTACCATCTTTGCTCCTCGTACTTATCCTTCCACCATGAAATGGAGTTAATTCTTAACTTCAGCATTAATAACTCTTTCCCAAAACATCTGTTACAATCTTTAACCAGAAACTTCCTTAATAATATTTATCAACCCCCCCTTAAAGTTCCCACTGTTAAAAAAGACGTACAATATTTTTCATTCCCTATTACGACCACATTAGCCACAAAATACTTTCAGAACTCCGTCTCTTACTCACCCCGCTTTACCCCAAATTAAATTTCATTTCGCTTTCACCAACAACAATAGTATCAAATCTTACCTCAACCATAAAGAAAAAACACCCCAGCCACTTGCTTCGTCCACTATCTACGCTTTTAATTGTGTTCGCTGCAAAGCGAACTATATTGGCAGTACCATCCGCCAATATCAAACAAGAGTGGACGAGCATCGTGGGATTTCTACAAGAACTTCACAGCCCTTGAACAAACCCTCCAAATCAGCAATAAGGGATCACTGCCACCTTCACAACCACCCGTTACTTTCCTCCAATTTCAAAATCATTAATTCAGCCAACCAACTAATCGACCTTCGCATACTTGAGTCCCTTTATATCCTCAGTATCCAGCCAACCCTCAACGATTACAGTTCCGCTTTCAATTTAAACTGCCAAATAAATTCTCAAAAGAAATCCACCATCACTCCGCCCGGCTCCATCTTTCTAATATGGAATTCTTTCAACAGGCAACCATTCCCAATCTTCTGTACAATTAGTCTCCCATTACGTTAACAATTTGGTAAGAATCCCTTCAATTCTGTTTCACCTAAACTGTTTGTATTTTTTATTTATTGTCCATACTTTTATACCTTATATCATTTAATTTTTAATCTTCCAATTTAATATATATTGTAACTTATTATTAATTCTCGCTAATTGTTGCGCCATTTTAATTTATTGTTCGTTTTTATTTATTATAGTTATTTATTTCTATTTGTTTTTAAACTTTTTAGCACTGATGATGGAAATTGAATTTTTCCGAAACGTCTGTTAATAAACATGTACCATCTTTTCGTCCTCCTATTCCTCGCTAAGCTACGCTTCCCTAAGAACAAACCATTCAACCAAGTTATATATATATATATATATATATATATATATATATATATATACACGGATTTAGCCTCTCAAGCGTTATCGACGAGTTATATCTTCTGTCGGTGCGTATAAAAGTGTAAAAAGTGACACTTGACAGGTTAAGCGACATTGAGTCTGGAGAGCAATTACATGCAAGAAAGTCCTCTGCTTACAGATTATGTAGCGACTCGTAGTCCGGATCCCATGTAAAACTGTAGGTCCCCTCCATTGTATGACCTTAAGTGTTTCCAATGAGGTTAAACAACCCCCTCATTATATACACGGTGAGTGTAAATAGTTGCAACTTTTCAAAGTTATTGTACTGCATTATTGCAATGATACAAGTATCAAATTTGTTTACCTCAAAGTGTGAAGACTTCATATATATTATATATATATATATATATATATATATATATATATATATATATATATATATATGAGTATGTCAAAATGTATCCGCAATTTGTTTGTCTTTTTTTCCAGAATTGTCTACACTGCTGACCGTTGGCGGCGCTGCAGTCACTGAGCGTACAGATCGCTGCTTCGTGGGATTGAGACCTTGACACTCAGTTGTTCAGTTGTAATCGCGCTGTAAACATGGCGGTACCACTTTCAACTTGCATCAAAGAAGAACAGCGTGCTGTCGTTCGTTTTTTTGTGAGCTGAGGGCGTAAAAGGGGACGCCGTTTTTTAATATTTCGATCCATTCGTACATGCTACTCTGCTCTGTGGCAAAACTTGGTCACCATACTGTACAGATAATCTGTGAATCTCAGCCAATTTTACGCCCTCAGCCCACAAAAACAAGAACGACAGCACACTGCTCTTCTTTGGTGCAAGTCGAAAGTGGTGCGGCCATATTTATAGCGCGATTACAACTGAACAACTGAGTGTTAAGGTTCCAATCCCACGAAGCAGCAATCTGTACGCTCAGTGACTGCAGCGCCGCCAACGGTCAGCAGTGTAGACAATTCTGGAAAAAAGACGGACAAATTGGGAAAACCTTTTGACTTACCTTCCTATATACTGTATATGGAAGCACATTTTCTGTATTCGGATTACCATTGGCAGAGTATCGTTTTTACTCTGATTTCGTCAAATTTTGAAACTTGGTACGAGTCTGTCAGAATCATTCAAAAGAATTCCAGATTTTCATTCATTATTGATTCATTTTGAAGTGTCGATTCATTGAATGCGGTGTTATTCATTTTCTTGCTTAACGAAAGTTAGACACTGAATGTCGATGGACCTGTGGCAGGTGTCACTCCTACTGTCTTACAAGCTTTGTGGGGTTACTTACTTATGAAGGCAATTAGTATTAATTAACTTTCTAAGGATCAATTTATGAATCTGTTGTCAAGTTAAATTTGTTGTTTATTTGTTTGTTTATGTTAATATGTGTATCTTACATTAAAGATCTGAACACGACTATCATTGAACATCTTATTTGCGAGGTAACACCATAAAAGCAATTATTTTTCTAATCTAAATCGTTACGAAATTTTCACAGTGCTCCTTATATCGCTTGAAGTAGTCCTACATCAGATACTTGATTGTATAAATTAACGAAGAACAAATTGGTACATAAATCAGTAATGTGGGAACATACTGTATGTTATTTATAATTTGAACGGTTTTTATCTCAATTTTCTGTCCTTTTGATACCAGTTTCTCCTTGCATAGATTTTTCCATTTAACGTTCTGTCTCGTTATTTTCGTCACTTGATTCCTTTTCAGCCATCTTTGTTCTTATACTGTTCGCTTTCTTATTACTCTTTTCATCTCCCCACTGCTTTCTTACTTCTTCACTTCCTCTTTTAAGAGACGTTAGGTCTGTTTAGTAGTTTCAGTGGTGACCGTCTTTTGCGTTCAGATGATGTACCGACCAGGAGATGGTTCTGGTTCCACGTAAAGTTGTAGGTCCCCTCCATCATACATATGACCTTCGTCGTTAAGGGGGGGGGGATAACCCCAAACATCATTATCTTCTTGTACTTTTTACATTTTCTCTCTCTCTCTCTCTCTCCTCTCTCTCTCTCTCTCTCTATATATATATATATATATATATATATATATACATATATATACAGGGTGGGGCAAAAGTCTGGCCCCATAGGAAGTTTATAATGGAAAGAAAATTTCGGCCTACCTTAATGTTTTAATTCAGAAATTACAATAGGTGTTCAAATTGACGTCCACCTTCTTCTAAACACTTTGTAACCCGGTTGACGCAAGACGTTTGCACATTCCTGAGGATGGTAATATTCGTTCTTATGGCTTCAAATTCTGCTGTTATGGTATCCTTTAGCGCCTGTATTGTTCTTGGCCTGTTAACGTACACAACTGATTTAAGGTGTCCCCATAAGAAGTAATCCAAAGGAGTCAGGTCCGGAGATCTGGGCGGCCATTCAATTGGCCCACGTCGACCAATCCATTTCCCTTGAAATGTTTCTTGCAAAAATTCGCGAACGGCCCTTGCGAAATGCGGCGGAGCCCATCGTGCTGAAACCACATAGCTCTCCGATGCCGTAATGGTAGTTCATACAATCGAGGCGTAAGGAAATTTGCTAACAAATGAAGGTATGATTCACCAGTTACAGTGTCGGGGAAAAAGTATGGGCCAATTATCGTATCTCCCCACATAGCAGCCCATACCAACTCTTGGTTGTACTGCGAGCGTCCGTCCTCAATCCAATGTGGATTTTCTTTAGCCCAATATCGTGCATTACGTCTGTTGACTGAACCGTTTAGGTAAAAAATTGCTTCGTCACTGAACATGATACGCTTTTCCAACTGCCGATGTTGCATAAACCACTGACAATACTCCCTATGATGATCTAGGTCATCACCGTGTAGTTCCTGGATTAATTGGACTTTATACGGATGAAAATGATTGGTAGAGAGAATGCGACGAACTGAACCGAAATTTTAGTCTATGTGAACATAAACCTCCTATGGGGCCAGACTTTTGCCCCACCCATATATATATATATATATATATATACGCTGTATATAAAATCAAGTTCTCTGTTCATCAAAGGGTTTTTATCGTTACTCCGGCTTGTATATACAAATTCTCTTTTTCTCTGATGCGAATTCGAACTCAAAAAGTGTTTTTGGTCATTTGTTTCGCCGCAGAAAGGATTTCCCTCACATTGTTAAACGAACAGATAGAAATGCATTGCGTTGGAGAGCATAAATAATAAATAATATATATTATTGGGTTTTGTTGTGGCAACGCTTTTTCAAAGGAGGCTTGGACGTCATCAAAGCGATGCCCTCAACACAAACACATGTTCACAAAGGAAGACTTAGATTCATAATTGGTTGCACAAGCGAAAAGAACATATATATATATATATATATATATATATATATACACTGTACATATATATATATATATATATATATATATAAAAACACAGTGACGTTCAAAAGTCTGCGTCCACTTTAGTTTTAGACACTTTCTAGAAAATAATACAACTTTGAGAAAGTATGTCCGCTATATTAAGTGATTTTCTTTCACAAGAAATGGTATTTCATATATTCTACTACATGTGTAAGTAATGTAGCTTTTAGTTCATAACAAAGGACACATTAATGAAAATGGTCCTTTTTGGTCCTGTTACGTTTTTTTCTTTGCAGTATAATAACACCGATTTTAACCCAGGTATTGGTGACAGACCATAACCAAATGTTATTAATCCTCAAAATAGTGTATTCATACAGTCATTTTAACAACTAGTCTATTATAACTGATAAAACTAATTACTCAATGACATTATAGCAATTTGATTAAAAAATAATTACTCATTTTCTCTATTCTCTCTTTACAGGCCGTAATTGAAGAGAGGAATGTTCCAACTCCAGATCTCGGCAAAAATTAACGTTTCAAAAGGGGCCGTCCAAAGAACTATAAGCAAATATAAAGAATCTGGATCGTGTTCTTCAAAGACAAGATCTGGCAGACCTAAAGTGACTATTGATTCTGAGGATCATTACATCAAAGTTACATCACTGCGTGACAGAAAAGCCACAGCTCACAGATTCAGGCACAGTTGAATGAACAACGGGACTCTCCAATAAGTACAAGTACTAAAAAGAAGACTCATAAAAGCTGGTCTCCATGGCAGAGTTTCTGTGTCCAAACCACTACTGAGGAAACAAAATATGGCTAAAAGATTGGAGTGAGCAAGAGAATATCGAAATTTTACTGTAGACGACTGTAAAAAAGTTCTTTTTACTGATGAATCAAAAGTGGAACTTTTCGGGTCTCATAGAAGAGTTTATGTTAGACGTAGAATCAACGAAAAACTGATAGATCCCTGCATAAAACATTCAGTAAAACATGGTGGAGGCACCACAGTCTTCACAGACTCACTTACACTCTCATAAAAGAGAAGTACCACTCCATACAAGTGAGACATGCAATACCATCAGGATTGAGGCTTTGTGGTCAAGGATTCATTTTCCAGCAGGATAACGACCCAAAGCACACTTTTAACCTTTGCATGAACTATCTCAACAAGAAAAAAGATGAAGGTGTTCTACAAATTATGAAGTTTCCTCCACAAAGTCCTGATCTTAATCCAATAGAGCATCTTTGGGACCATTTGAAGAGTCTGAAAGCTAAACAGAATATAACTTCTCTTGATTCTCTCTGGGAGAATGTAGAAGAATGCTGGAACGGCATAGCACAAGATGTTATCCAGAAACTTGTCGAATCTATGCCTCACAGAGTGGAAGCTGTCATTAAAGCAAAAGGAGGTCATATCGATTATTAATAAGATTATGCCATTATATTGTTAATTTCTTTACTAATTTATAATAATTACATTTAGAAGCAAATAATGTAACAATAAAAAATAAAACTTTGTTGTAATTATCATATATATTTGGACTATTTACAATAAATTGAGTGATTATAAGGTGGACGCAGACTTTTGAACGCCACTATATATATATATATATCTATATATATATATATGTTGGGGTAAATGTGATAAATTGGTAATTATGCATATTTACCGGTAAATATGCATAATTGAAAATAGAATGACTTAACCTAACCAATTGTCAAGGGCGTACAGTTGACCTAACCGGGCATTCAATTGACCTAACCTGGCATTCAATTCAATTGACCTAACAGGGCATTCAAGGTTGCCCGGTTAGGTCAACTGTACGCCCTTGACAATTGGTTAGGTTAAGTCGATATTTTCAATTATGCATATTTACCGGTAAATATACATAATTACCAATTTATCACATTTACCCCAACATATACTGTATATATATGTGGTAAGTATTCGCGGAGACCAGTGCTTTTGACAAAGTCGAAATTTGCTAGAAAATATTATCATTACCGGAAAGTGGTCATGTAGAGAACAACTAACCAATTTAACCAAGTGCAATGTGGGCTCCGTGAAATTTAATATTATACAGGGTGTCCCAGAATTAACTATCTATTTCAATGAAATCGGACAAATTTAATAAAAACTGACATAATTTTGTGTTTATTACTAAATTATGATACAAAAACAAATAGATTTATAAATCATAAGTCAAAACTTTATTGAGAAGTTTCAACATGTGCACCGTCTGTATCTCTGCAAATTTCAAATCTATCCTCAGCGCTGCGAAACACATTTTGAAGCATTTCAGGTGTTATCTGCCGCACTGCCAACTGGATGCGTTCTTTAAGTTCAGCTAAACTATTGATCTTTTGGCGATAAACCTTTGTTTTTATGAAACCCCATGCAAAGAAATCCAGGGGTGTCAAATCCGGAGAACGCGGAGGCCAAGGTCGAGGTCCTCCACGTCCAATCCACCGATTCGGAAGGCGTCTGTTGAGGTATTCTCGAACAATTAGAGCATAATGACATGGTGCTCCTCTTGTTGAAACACAACATTATCAAGAATGCCATCATCAAGAAGCTGTGGTTCGAGAAACTGCTGAAGCATATCAAGGTAGACGGTACCTGTTACAGTTGCCCCGCAAAGAAGAATGGGCCATAAATTTTGGATTTGGTCATTCCAAGTCACACGTTAACTTTTGGAGAGTCTCTTTGCCATTCTAAAAATAAAACTATGAAAAACTATGAAAAAATTATGAAAATAAAATTATGAAAAAAATTTAGAAATTTATACATTTTTAACACATATTAAACATGATAAACATAAATAAAAGTGTGTTTTTAAAAAATTTGTCCGATTTCATTGAAATAGTTAATTCTGGGACACCCTGTATATATATGATAAATTTTTAAGTCCAGTTTTCGATTTCAGTTTAAGTTTGCAAAAATATCGATTTCAGTTTCGATTTGTTTTTATTTTATTTTTTTCGATTTGAGTTTATTTTTCGATTCAAGTTTTATATTTTTCGGTTCGATTCAATTCAAATTTCGATTCCAGTTTTTTTCAGATTTCTTTATGAATTTCTTTGTACTATTTATATTATTTTTTGGGGTGCACCCAATTGACAAATTCAGATTTAATTTTACATTTGTATTTGCATTCGATTTCTGTTTTGAAAGAGAGAATTTGCTTTAGTAACTATCTTTACTTTTATATGATTAAACACTAGGGTGGATCGATTTTACATTTTTTTCGATTTCCATATTCTAATAGAGACAAAAACTTGTGCATGCATGAGAAAATAGCCGCTGCAAAATCTTAGCTTAATAGGTAATCATCTTCTGCCCCCGGCAGAGCGATGAAAATCATATTTTAGTAGTCAAAAACGTATTTTTAAACCCTAGCCTAGAGTCATAAAATTTTGCGTGTGTGTTATTTCATGCCTAAGCAACGATATAAATGCTATGGGAAATATATAAATGCATTATTTAAGACAAAGAGCCGATCTGAAAATATGTATAATATACATATTTTCAGATCGGCTCTTTGTCTTAAATAATGCATTTATATATTTCCATAGCATTTATATCGTTGCTTAGGCATGAAATAACACACACGCAAAATTTATGACTCTAGGCTAGGGTTTAAAAATACGTTTTTGACTACTAAAATATGATTTTCATCGCTCTGCCGGGGGCAGAAGATGATTACCTATTAAGCTAAGATTTTGCAGAGGCTATTTTCTCATGCATGCGCAAGTTTTTGTCTCTATTAGAATATGGAAATCGAAAAAAATGTAAAATCGATCCACCCTATTAAACACGTAAGCATCTATAGACAACTGAATCAGCACGAAACACTCATCTTTTTTTCTTTTTTTACTTATTCGCTTCATTTCTTTCACATAAAGTTTTATTAACAAAAAACTTTCAATTCAAAATGTTTTATTAATTCGTACACTTTTTAAATTTTAAAGCGCACGACATCTATAAAATATATAAATAATAGTATAAGAAAGGGGAATAAAACAATTAAATGCACCCCTGTTTTTTATATACAAAATACAAATATCTCGTAAACTCACATGTTAAAATTAGAACGAACAATTAAAATATTGTCAGTGTTTTCGGGCAACAAATTGTTTCTTTTAGGACTTAAAATCAATCTGAAAAGATAAAAAAGCCGTTCCACATCGAAATAAAGGATAAATGAATATTTTAAAACCATACAAATGTTAAGTTGCGAAAAAAAGGAAAATAATTCACGTTATTTATATTTTTTGCGATCCAAATGATCCTCAAAACTGAAACGCAAAACTGTTATTTTAAATCTATTCGAATTCAGATTTCAGTTTTTTATTGTTTTTCAATTTCAGTCCGAATTTCGATTTTAGTTGTCAGAATTTTTTTTTCAGTTCGAGTTCTTTTCGATTTCAGTTCATAAAATAATATCGGTTTTATCAGTTTATCGATTCCATTTCAATTCAGTTTCCCATCCCTGATATGAAATGAAAATGAAAATGAAAATATAAAGGTTTATTGGCATACTATAGTCCATATGACAAATATTACACTGCCCAAAAAAAACATTTTTGCTGCTGATTTAATTCTAAGACCTGTTTCTGGATAATATTGATGTGCTGATTTCAAAAATCACCTTAGATTTTGTCCATCACATCAGGTTTTCGTGCAATGCAATATGCCTATTTTGGGTGATCCATGAAGGGCGCTTATCAAAATTGAAGATTTTTGAGACCTGTTAACAGCTGTTTTGCTGTTAAAATTTTATCTGTGGAATACGCAAATCTGTGCATTAAATCTAAAGGTCATGTACAACATATTAAAATCTTGGGTATCTGTGATTAGCCCAGGTGGGAGCGTGACGTCATGATCATGGATTCATTTTTTGCTTATTTAAACACTTTTAATCACTTTATGTGTCAATATTACCATTGTATATTAAAGTTCACTCCCTGCACAATTGTTTACTTTTCCATGCTGATTCTGAGTATGTAAAAACTTATTTTTTTAAAAAAAAAAATTGGGCATAACCCTGCCAAAATGCGATATCTCCAAAATATCCGTATTTGATTGCTCGAAAACCTGACGTGATAGGCAAAAACTAAGGTGATTTTTTAAATCAGCACACCAAAGTTACCTAAAAACAGGTGTTAGAATTAAATCAGCAAAATTGGTGTTGGGCAGTGTAATATAACTGCAATAGCAACTAATGGGGCTCAAGCTATGGTTGGTAAATATAGAGGATTTTTAGGTTTAGTAAAGAAAATAATTCCAGAAGTTCATACAGTCAGAGATGGGCAAGATACTTGGAAATTGTATCTGAGATACAGATACAAGATACCCAACAAAAATGTATCTGAGATACAGATACAAGATACTCGAAAAAACTGTATCTTCAAGATACAGGTACAAGTGATAGGCAAAAACTAAGGTGATTTTTTAAATCAGCACACCAAAGTTACCTAAAAACAGGTGTTAGAATTAAATCAGCAAAATTGGTGTTGGGCAGTGTAATATAACTGCAATAGCAACTAATGGGGCTCAAGCTATGGTTGGTAAATATAGAGGATTTTTAGGTTTAGTAAAGAAAATAATTCCAGAAGTTCATACAGTCAGAGATGGGCAAGATACTTGGAAATTGTATCTGAGATACAGATACAAGATACCCAACAAAAATGTATCTGAGATACAGATACAAGATACTCGAAAAAACTGTATCTTCAAGATACAGGTACAAGTTACAGATACAAGATACATTTTTAAGATACAAGATACTTTTGAAAGAATAATTATTTGAGTTTAGTTTCACCTGGTGAGCCATGAGCGCACGAGTTGTCTCATTCAATTGTTTATTAT
Source organism: Bathynomus jamesi (assembly GCA_023014485.1). NCBI lineage: Eukaryota > Metazoa > Arthropoda > Malacostraca > Isopoda > Cirolanidae > Bathynomus > Bathynomus jamesi. The sequence goes on along the minus strand of JAJOZX010001992.1, from coordinate 721,075 downwards.
TATATTTTCTAGATATAAATAAATGCCAAATCAATGGTACTTCATATCTCAGTATTCATTTAGTGATATAACTAAAAGGAAAGCACAAAGTAAATATGTATAAATAATCCTGAAAATTTTTAGGTATGGAAAAATAAAATAAACCACACTTTTTCAATTTATGTATTTCAAATAAATTGTTAATACAGGTATGCTCAGTTACCTACTCACGAAGAAAAAATAAAGTTTTCCTCATAATAAATATATTTGCAGGAATAAGCAAATATATGTATAATTCCTGATTTTTAATCATGTTAAAACATGTTAAAACCGCGGGATACAAGATGAAACCTGAGTACGTCTGTGCCGAGACTGTGCGCGCAGCGCAACGGCCAACGGTAGTATTCATGTACAAACATGTAACAGCAATCGCCGGCCTGCTTCAACGTGCGTCAGATATGATCATATTTCATGAATAGTTATTAGCGTCTCTATTTAAAAAGTATCTTATGAAAGTATCTTTGAAAGTGTATCCCGATACAAGCTACATGACAAAATGTATCTTAGATACTTCTCAAGATCCTCCAAAAATAAAGTATCTAAGATACGTATCTCAGATACGTATCTTGTATCTTCAGATACTTTTTGTATCTTAAGATACAAGATACTGCCCATCTCTGCATACAGTGCATTGTGTCTTACATAGACAACATCTAATAGCAAAAAACATAACTGGAGAGCTTAATGCTGTTTTGGAAATTTGCATAAAAGTAATTAATAAAATAAAAGCGAATGCACTTAATAGTCGGCTATTCGCATTATTATGCGAAGAAAATGACGAAAAGTTCCGCCAATTACCCCTTCATACAGAGGTAAGATGGTTATCAAACGGTAACTGTCTGCAAAGACTTGTAGATCTTTTCAAAGTAGTAGTGGAATTCCTGTCTGAGCGTAATGAATCACTCGCTGATACATTAACGAAATGCAAGAACCACCTCTTTTATCTTGGGGATATATTTTCAAAATTCAATGAATCACAGAAAAAACTGCAAGGCAAAGACATAACTATCATACAAACTCGTACCATTATTTTGGGATTTAAAGAAAAGCTAATGCTGTACAAAACTTCACTGGCTCGTCAAAATTTTAACTTTTTCCCAAATATGTCATCTTTAGAGCAGGAAGCTCCAGGAAACTTTTCAGATGACGATATACGTGTTTATGTCGCTCCCCTTAGAAGCTTAACAGAGGATTTTAAAACTCGTTTCAAGGATCTCGAAAATATGGTAGTTCCAAAGTGGATCATTTCTCCATTTGATACAAACAGTGATGTTACAGATTTGGAGTTTGATCTGCAAGAAGAAATCATCCAAATGAAAGTTGACATTGAAGCTAAATCACTTTACTCAAATGAAAGTCTTAGTGGATTTTGGCGCAATAAAAAACTTGCAGAAAACTATCCCAAATTGCAAAAAGTTGCTGAACCTTTTTTGTTAGCTTTTCCTAGTTCATATATGGTAGAAGCTGGATTTAGTCATGCTACCAGTATCTTAACCAAGCAGAGAAATCGACTTGACCTTGAAAATAATGGCGATTTGAAATTGAAACTCACTAATCTGGAACCGAATATTCCTTCACTTTTAAATGCCCATCAACCTCACCCTTCACGCTAGACATTCGGTAAGTGTTTATTAAACTGGTTTAATGAGCGTAGAATGTTTAATTTTACATTAATTTAAAAGCTATCTATGTTTATGAAATATACTATAGTTTGTAACTGAATTCATAATTTTGTGGGGGGGTCTATGTCCGTACGGAATTAATATTTAGGGGTCCTTGGTGGTAAAAGTTTGGGAACCCCTGCTTTAGATTATTACTAGTGAGACAATGATCAATCCACTTGGTGGTACCACTCATATCACTAACGTATGTAAAATTACCACTAGCTACCCCTAATACATCTACATCACTTATACTTAAATTAGCCGACTCGCACATGTTACCCAATTCTACAAAGAATTCCGAGTTCACATGCGCCGTATTAAGGATATATATATATATATATATATATATATATATATATATATATATATAAAATATTAATCCCGCAAATGAAGCGGGATGCTGCAGAGGGGTCGACCGCAGGTCAATTCTGAACCGTCGTTCAAACCCTTATGGAGTATTATAAAGGAAGTGTATATATACTCGTATTAATACTATAAACACTCAGGAATGTCTGTCAGTCTGTCACGCTCGAAAAGAGAAGAAGATTCTTGATATATATGGGCGATATTTGTATTTTAATGCATTAGAAAAAGGCGTAATGAATTCTACTTTTAATTATAATTTTAAAAAGTGTAAAAAATATTTGCTTTTGCGTTCAGCTTTGAGCCGAAATTTAATCTGCGGCTAAGTTCAAAAATTTACCAAATGAGTTCTTTTTATGCACTTTCATACTGGTGCTGCAACCATTACAGACTAAATATTTTTACGGCTTTCAAAAAGGGGGGTTGGGGTAATGGGGGAGGGGTGGGGTAATGGGGAGGGGTGGGGGTAATGGGAGAGGGGTGGGGTAATGGGGAGGGGATTAGCCCCCAAGTTGCATAAGGGGGGTGAGGGGTTTTTGGGGGCATTCAGTTGACCTAACCGGGTATTCAATTAACCCGGGCAACATTCTTTTCTATAGTTTTATTGACTGAATAATTGACTCCCCGGTAACTGGGGGGGGGCCTGCGGCTCCCCAATTACTGAGGCCAAAGGCCCCAGCACCACGGGCGTAGCTAAATGGGCCCGTAGGGCCCACTTTAGCTAGTACAGTATAATAGAATGCCCACTGCGTCTTCGCAACCTGAGGGAGACTGGAAAGGGTGGGTATGTTATAAAACAGATTACCCAAGCAGTTTAGGTCTATATAGAGGAACATAGAACAGACAGACAGTGGCGTATTAAGGGGGGCCAGGGAGGCCAGGCCCCAGGGCCCAGCTGTTTTAGGGGCCGATGTTTATAATGATATCAATGATAAATTTGGAATGCTCAACAATATCTCTCAACTAACTTCAGAAGAAGCATCAAAAACAACAAAAAATCTGGCTAGTCCATTACCCAAATGATTTTGAGGACAGCTTCCCATTTGAGTTTCAGCATTTTGTACTGTTTGTCAAACAAAACGCTTTAGCTGACACTCGCCCATTAGGAGTATTACAGGAAATTCACAAATTGAGGGCTGTTTTCCCAAATGCTTTCATTGCTTATCGCATTTATTTGTGTTTGATGATGTCAAATGCAACTGCGGAGCGTTCTTTTTCGCATTTGAGCATAATTAAAAATGTTAAACGTCAAATGCTAACCTAAAAGAAATTGCAAAGTCTGTCATTGTTATGCATAGAAAAGAATATTTTGCAGAATTTAAATACTGAGCTTGTGATTGGAAAATTTAGTGATATGAAGCAGCTCAAAAAACTTTTGTATGCTGGTGGTGGATGATTTTGTGACCAACTTTGGTAGATTAGTAGTGGATTTGTAGTTGTGTGATTGGTTTGGTGTAATTGTAGCAGCTTGGTATTTGTGTAAAACTTGCATTATTTGATTTAGAAATGAATGGTTTTATTAATTTACATGACTCGAAGATTTGTCTTGTTGAGGGACCCCAAGAATATTTTGACCCCAGTGCCCAAAAATCCTTAATACGGCACTGCAGACAGACAGACATCATCATCGTCATCTTCATCATATATATATATATATATATATATATATATATATATATATATATATATATTAGGGTGGGGTGAAACGCAATTCTTTGTGGAATATTTATTTGCTTCACCTATAATTTGCTGTATTGGGTTCTATAGATGACATAAAGTGATATAAAAGAAAAATCAATTTTGCCTTACTAGCGCATTTTTGAGAAAACAAAATGGCCGCTAGTCAAACATATAAATGTTTATAACTTGAAAAATATGCATCCAATTAAAAGATACTATAGAATAAAAATGATTCAAAATTTTTAAAAATACATTAGAAAGTGCCCTTTTATAAATTATTTTCTCAATTTTAAATTTTATCAAAATTTACCTCGGTAAATGATATCACAAATAAATCACTTTTTTCTAACTAAATGAAAAATTCTTTGATGACCGAAGTATATTACTTTGATAATAGTTAATAACCTTATATAATTTTGAATATTCAAACTATAATCTACAGCAACACTAATCAACGAGAGAAATTATTGACATTTTATTACCACAATTGCGGAAACATATAATCATTACACTTCCAAAAAGATCCCTTTTCAAAAATCGTGATGTGTTTGCTTTTATGAAATTTTGGTGAATTATTTCAGTCTCTAATTAAAAGCTAATTGTCAAAAAGTGAAGTCATTTCTTTCTTGGTTTCCATACATGGCAGCAATGAACGAGACCTAATTCTTGCTCTTATAAATCAATCACGGGATTCTTGGGAATATACAGATGAGGCCGCATCGGTGACAAGTTTTATTGCCCTCTCGACACTTTGTGAATGAAGTGGATAATTGGGTAGGCAGTTTTTTAACCCTAAGTGCATTGAGTTCAATATTTGTGAGCGCCATAGTGAGGGGAGGTTCAGTCAGCATTTCGTTTGACCAGTAAATAATATCATTCCTGCGCTTGCGTTGAAATTTATCTCAGGAACCTTAAATTCTCTGATTTTGGACACATTTTCCGTCTTTGTTCTAATGTTCATGATGAAATCAACTGCTCTGTTTCGTTTTTGTTCTGATGTATCTGATAACATTGCTATGAGAACATTTTCGCAATGAGCAAAATATGCGTTTCTAGCAATGTAAGGCTTCACTACATTCTGAACATCCTTTGGAAGAAGATGAAATCTTTTAATTGCTCCAAATATGTGATGTGGTCCATTCCATATATATGGTCTACTCTTGATATCGAACCAGCTTGGTCCATAATTTGTAACAATGAAGAAAATTATTGAGTAAAGAGCCAATGAAGGAGTTTTCTCTGCAATGTATAGGCGGCAGACACGATTTGCTAATGTCAGCCATGGAGAATGGTTCAGTGGTCCGGATTTTGTATTTTCCAAATCTTTTGGGACATTCTCACTTCTTATAGCCACAATAATTCTGTACAAATACTGTTGATCTTGGCTAAGATCATCGATAACCTCTTCTGAGATGCGTGTTAAATCAATGCCTTCTCTAATTGGTTTGAAATTGACTGCAGGAATTTTTTCACATTCTTTCAGTGCTACTCCGATTTTTCCAGTGAAACATGTTGGACCTTTTGTTTTACCATCAAAATGTTCAAATAAGTGTCGAAGGGGAAGTTCATTTGTATGCAGCATACAAATGCTCCATTGTAACGGTTTCTTTAGTTTTTCTTCTATGAGATGAATGATCCCACCCTTGGCACCTGTGTTGGTATTTGTACTGTCACATCCTATGAGACGAATGCTCTCATTAATAGCTGACTCTTGATAGGAGAACAAACTATCAGCTATATCTTGAGCTTTACCAGAAGAAGGAACTACATGGGTTAAATATTCATTTCCTGGCTCAGACACCAAAACATAGTGTTCCTCTCCAATGGAGTCTCCGTACCATTTGTTTCCTTTCTTCACCATCACCAAAGTCTTGTCCTTTCTTCCGTCAAAAAATATAGCAGATATGACAGCAGGATTAGCTTTACTCTCCATCACCAAACTTTTTCTCATTTTCTCTCTTTCCCGTCGGATTTTGTTCTTGTCAGTCAAAAGCGTACTATCTTCTTTAGTGATTGCTCCATAATCAACTAAAGCAGCTGAAGCCAAAGCAGCTGCTGCTCGATCTGAAATTCCAAATCTTGGCTTCCATCGCTACAGTAAGCAATAGAAGTCTCATTTGACCTTGTATGGCAACTGATTCATAGTCTGATTCACTCTGATGTGGGTCTAATTTATATTGTGTGGAAGTACTCTCTACATCTGAAAAACACTCTATTTCGGTTAAAATATGAGAGTCCTTCATTTCCCTTCTTCTTTTAACCATTCCTTCTTCTGTCCGCAATTTCATAGACTGCATTTTTTGAATCCTGTAAAAACAGAAGCTCTTCTTTTGGTACCTTCAGTTCTCTTCAACAAGTGTATCTTATGTGACATCTTCGCAGCTCTCAGGACAGCCAAAGTTTTGATGTGCGATAAAAGGGCATTTACAGGCACTGATATCGAATAATTCTTCCAAGGTGTCATTAAAATTTTCTCTCATTTTGACACTACTTTTTGATCTACTAAGATCGTTTGCTTTGCCGATGAACCGCTTTAATTTGATATAAACTGATTTGTCAGCTATTGCAGGAATTGAAGCTTTTCTCCAAATACAGAGTATATCTTCAGTAATTTTGTTGAAAATATCAATTATGTGAAGTCACTGAAGTGGCTTCTTTTAAAAGAACATGGTAGTGGCCCAGCTGTTTATTTGTTGGCAATGTTGTAAGAGGAAGCTCTTGTGCGGTTCCAAATATAAAATATGGTTTTGATTGACTCCTTGTACCTCTAATGTTTGAAGCAAAAGCCATATTTGTTACTACTTATCAGAAATTACCAATTCCAAATCCAGCAAAAACCTGAAAAAAAAAAAAATTCATTAAACATCTGAAACATTTATATGAGGTAGAAAATGTGAAACAAACAATTTTTGCTTCAGCAAACGTATTTGTAAAAAGAATACTTTTCGAGTTATGAAGCGTATAATGAATGACTGGCTGGCGGCCATTTTTTGGGGGGATGAAAAATGGGGTACTTAGGATGAATTGAAAATTTTTTAATTCTCATATTCTCATATTTTTTTATCACTCCTCATTCACTCTTGTACTTTTCGAGTTTACTGTAATGTTAATTTAGGGCCATTTCTTTAGATTGGAAAGGAAATTTTGTGGGCATTTTAATGATTTTTAGTTTAAAATTATTAATCTAGAGAATTGTTCCTAAATTAACATTGGGTGTCCTAGTCTTTTTGCACAGCATTGTGTGTGTGTATATATATATATATATATATATAATATATATATATATATATATATATATATATTTATAAAACCTGTCTTAAAAATAATAATATAAATTAAAATCCCGACAAGGGAAAAAATAAAAAATTTATAAAAGGTTAAAAATCTCGCGAAGCTTTTCGAAGAGGACTTCCTTCTTCATTCAGTCTGAAATATATAATATGTAATTTATAATATATAATTATATTGTTTTCTGCTTATCTCACATGGAAGTTTAAAATGTTGTTTTCGTTCACGTGATAAAAGAAAAAGTATCTAAGATATGCTCGACGGTTTTGTCGCACCAAACGACTTACTTGTTCACGCGCGATTTAATGACTGAAATGACATCGAAGAACAGTACAAAACTTCTTAAAAATTATTGGAACAAACGCACAAAGAAAGATGTAAATTATAACTTTTTCTTTTTTCAACAAAATCTCCTGATTATTAAGATTTACATTAGAAATTATTAAAATAATCTGTAAAAGTGTAAAACTGTTTAAAATTTGCATTTGTGTAAGTTTCTAAATTTAATATTTAAAAATAAAAAATACATTAATAAATTAAAAATATCAAAATTCATAGGTATTTATGAAATACGTCAGTGATAAAGTAAGTCGAAAAGCTCATTAAAAAATATCAGGTTGTAACATAAATTCTGCTCGATTAGAAAATGGACGATAGATAATAGAATAACCTCAATATAATGTGAAATAGTTTTAGAAATGTTGCAAAATACACGTGGCGACAGGTTCGCACAGGTTTTATCACGATACAGAATGATACAGAATGACTTAGGCTAATGTAGGCTTAGGCTAGTGTAGGATTAGACTAATGAATATTTTCTCTGGTGTTTTTCATACAGTTACAACGCCACCCCTACAATATTACAGTAATTGAAAAAAACATGGAGCCCACGAAAGAGCATATTCGACATGTGATGCTGTATGAGTTCCATAAAGGATCTAACGCTAGTGAATCCGCAAGAAACATTCAAAGAGTTTATGGAAATGATGTTGTGAGCGAATGGATGTGTAGAAGATTGTTTGAGAAGTTCAGAAATGGAGACTTCAGTCTGAAAGATTATCAACGAACAGGACGACTAAATGAGTTAGATGAAGAGTTGCTGAAAGCAACAGTGGAGGAAAACCCAACGGTAACTGTAAGAGAACTTGGCCTGCAACTCGGCGTTAGCCATATGACCATTCATCGTCATTTGAAGCTGTTAGGAAAAGTAGTGAAGGTTGGAAAATGGGTTCCGCATGATTTGTCACAAGCGAATCTTCAACATCGAATCGATAGTTGCACATCACTACATTCTCGGCAACTGCAGGCACCGTTTTGGAATCGGATCGTCACTGGGGATGAAAAATGGGTCCTCTATAATAATATTAAGCGTCGACATCAGTGGCTTAGCCGTGAAACAAAGCCTGAACCTCAGCCAAGGAATGAACTCCATCCAAAGAAAATTTTGCTATGCATTTGGTGGAATATGCAAGGAATTATTCATTTTGAGCTTCTGCCAGATAACCAAACAATCGTAGCTGAAGTCTACTGCCATCAACTCCAACGATTGAAGATGGCATTACAAGAAAAACGTCCTGCATTAATTAATCGCAGAGGTGTTCTATTCCACCAGGATAACGCGCGCCCTCACACTGCTCGAATCACCACTGCCCAATTGGAGGCATTTGGTTGGGAAAAAATGCCTCATCCACTTTATTCTCCGGACTCGCCCCTTCAGACTACCATTTATTCAGAAATCTGCAACACCACCTAGATGGACAAAAGTTGCAATCCAGGGAAGCTATCGAAAACGCTTTTTTTAACTCGAAACCAAGGGATTTCTTTGAACGTAGCATAAAAAAACTTTTCTACAGGTGGGAGGAGGTTATAGAAAAAGAAGGGAATTATATTGATGCTTAATTTGTCATTATGTCATTTAATTTTTGTTGTGAATAAACTAAAAATTCGAGCAAATTTGTCCTTATAAGTCCTTTAATTTTTGTTCTGAATGAACTAAAAAATCGAGTAGAATATATGTTACAACCTTATATTATACAGTACATATGGAAAATACTCGAGGGTTGTATCCCAAATTTTTAAAATTTGGCTGTCTACAACCGCAGTTATAAATCGGCCAGAAAGGAAATCAGAGATGAAGGCACAGATAGGATAGAAACCGAAGGAGGGCAGTTTGAAAACTAAGGATTTGTGCTGGACTTTATCAAAAACTTTAGATATGTCTCGCGCAAGAGCAAAGGTTTCACGAAATCCCGAAAGGAGGGTGACCAAGAGAGATATGCAAGATGATCGCCAGTAGAGCGTCCCTTGCGGAACTCATACTGACGATCTGAAAGAAGATTGTAAATAGAGAGGTGTTTAAAAATCTTCCTATTAAGGACGGATTCAAAAACTTTAGAAAGGCAAGAAATCAAGGCTGTATATATGTACACACCTTTGGTTTTGCTTCCGCCCGAATTGTTCATTTGGACGAAGGTCAAGCTTTTCACTCCACCTTAGACCTACATTTTAACGTGGAATCCGAACCACGCCGGATGAATTTCGCAATTAAACACGTGAAATGAATGAATGATGCAAACCTACAAGGAAAAAAAATTATTCTAAGGCCTTTCGTGTATTCGTACACGAATACACGAAGTACACCTCGTACTTCTAAATACACGAAAGGCCTTGGAATCATTTTTCTTTTTCCTTGTTGTTTGCATCATATATATATATATATATATATATATATATATATATATATATATATATATATATATGGAATATCATACATCAACAAGCACGATTCTACCTAATGCAAAAATGTCGCGAACAGGATTCGAACCCAGCACCTCTGAATAGAAGGCGAGGAAGCCACCACCACGTTACAACAACGTTAAAATTAGTATAACCTGGTAAATATTTCGGCGCCCGTCGCCCGGTGTAATTTTACTTAAAACCAAGTTGAAATCTCGAGTAATAATGGCATACTAATAAAAATCTAGGATTAATGTACATTACTATTGTTTACTCATTTCTCGTGTGTAATCTAGTATTAAAGACATATTTCTTGTGATTGTTCATTTCTTATCTCTCATGTATAATATTGATTTCTTTGTATGGTATTGGTATAATACCTTCAATAATGACTTTGCATTTGTCATATCGATAACGATGATTTAAGATTAATACATACTTTAACTATTAATAATACTTATTTATTTATTTATTTATTTATTAATAATAACTATATGTTTTATTTTTAATAAGAGCCCAGTAAAGCCTATAGCTTAAGGGCTAAATTTAAAATAAATAGTCCAGCTTTACAATTACTGTGAAAGTGTACATAAAGCAACAAGGAAGCTGAAACTCCAAGTTCTTCATAAACTTAATGCAAATAATGGTGAGAAGCGAATTCGTTTATGCCACTGGTTCCGTAATTTCATTAGGAATGGAGTAGGTGCTTTGGAAACATTGTTTTTTTTTATGGATGAGGCATGGTTTCATTTCAGCGGGTATGTTAATAACCAGAACAACAGAATATGGAGTTTTGAAAATCCACACGCCATTCACGAGGTGTCTCTACATTCCAAAAAAGTTGGTGTTTAGTGTGCGATCTCCAGTCGACGCTTAACTGGACTTCTGTTCTTCACTGAAATATTAAATGCAAACCGACACCAAGAGTTGATGAGGCAGTTTATTACGCTATATAAAAACGACTGCTGTTTTCAGGAAGATGGAACAACGGCTTACAGTGCTAAAACAACATGGGAATGTTGAGGGAATTCTTTGGTGAGCGCATCATTTCTAAAAGCTTCAACCCCAACGATCACCAGAATTTTTCTTTGGGGGTTCATGAAAGGAAAAATGTATGCCACCAACGCTCATACGTTAGACCAACTTCGTCAGAACATTGAAAACTGTGATGCCAGCATAAAACAGCCCACACTTCATCGCGTCTCGGCAGTGGCGGTTCCTCATATGGGCAATATGGGCAGCCGCACAGGGCGGCATTTGTGGAGGGGCGGCATGAGCGCCTGCAAAAAAATAAAAATAAAAATAAGAATAAATAAATAAAGAAATAAATAAAAATAAAAATAAAATAAAATAAATAATAAAAGATCAATAAATATATTTTTATTAATAAAAAACCATCTATTGCATTTTCCATAAACCTTCCCATAAAAGACCTAAACAATGCAAAATGCTTCCAGATTAATATTATTGGGAATAAAGGCCCATACTTTAACATATGTAATGTTATTTTTCTGGGTTTGGTTAAATAGTGAAATGTATATTATTTATTACAGAACGAATCTTCACACTAAGCCACTAAGGTCTGTCAAATAACCGCAAATGGATAAGAAGAGGTCAAAGCTATCAGGTGCTCAGTTTAAAAAAGAGGAAAGAAGAAGAGGAGAAACGAGCAAAAGATAAAGGTATAGAGCTATGTCATCTACTCTTCACTGCTATATTGCACTGCTATTTTGTGATATAGCTTTCTGAGTCATTTGAAGTGTACTATTATGTATATAATAGCCATTAACCAAGGAGGTTGTATTATTCATTTGTTTCCTATTCTAAAAGTTTAATAAATTGTGCTTAATAACATGTTAAATTAATTGTACTAGCCTATTCATGCATTGGTCTGTTATGTTCTATTTTACTATTTGCAGGGGCACTTTTGAAATATTTTGGAACACCCTCTGCCACTATTCAGGATGAGAAGCCGTCTACTTCTGCCATTATTGAGGCTGAGGAGCCATCTACCTCCTCAGCCTCACATATGTCTCCACAAATGCAGTCTGATCCTGAGGATGAAACCCATTTGCTTCTACTTCTCCCCGGCAGGACTCTTCAGGTGAGTTTGTGTGCACATATGTCTGTGAGTGTGTGCGTGTGTGTGTATGTGTATGTGTGTGCATCCCTGCAAAGCATTTTGCAAACAGTTATAAATTATAATGTTATTATCACTGGGTCTGGGTTACTGGGTATGTGTGGTGTTTCACCACCATAATTCCATAACACCACCACCATAACAAAGTGCTGTGAATAATGTGTTATCTAACTTAGGTGTGTATACTAATGAGTAATGCTCTTGTTCTTTCTATTAGAAATGCCTGGAGCAGAATCGCCTCCTGAGGATGAGTCTCTGTCTACCGACCCTGCTAACTGGCCTTCAGTTCTGACTGAGAGAATTCGGACACAACTGGTTTCCAGGGGACCAAGTCAAGTACCATCTGACTTTGTATTCCCTAGAAACGACAGTGACGGAAGAAGTTTCCACCATCAATACTTCAGGAAGTCATTGGTTAGTGGGGAAAATATAACCAGAAGTTCGTTGGTCTATTCCTTAAAAAACAACAGCCTTTTCTGTTGTACATTATTTTCCAAGAGGAAAATAAATTTAACAAGTTTGGGACTCTCGGACTGGAAGCATGCAAGCTCATTGCTCACATCACATGACAACAGTTCAGAACACCTAAATTCTATGAAAATCTGGAAAGAACTGGCAGTGAGGATGAGAAAGGGGGAGACCATTGACAAGCAGGAGATGGCACTTCTGGAGGCTGAGAAGTTGAGATGGAGAGCGGTGCTGACACGTCTCACTGCTATTGTGCATTCTCTGGCAGTTAGGAATTTGGCACTAAGGGGACATACAGAAAAATTGTTCTCACCATCAAATGGCAATTTTCTGAAAGAAGTTGAACTGATGGCACAATTTGATCCTATAATGCAAGAGCACATTAACCGTGTCCAAAAAGGGACCTCCAGTCACACCAGCTACCTCGGCCACCACATACAAAACGAACTCATTGATTTGTCGAGCAGCAAGACCATTTCAGCAATGGTGAGCGACATCAAACAATCAAAGTTTTTTTCAATAATTCTAGATTGCACTCCAGATATCAGCCACACTGAACAGTTGTCAGTTGTGATTCGGGTTGTGTCACTGGAGGGGAAGCCCCATATAAAGGAACATTTCATGGGGTTTTTGGAGGCAGAGGAGTCCACTGGTCAACATTTGGCATCTCTGATTCTGAAGAGACTGGAGGAGCTAAAAGTTCCTTTCATGGACTGTAGAGGACAATCATACGACAACGGGGCCAACATGAGGGGAAAAAACAAGTGTTCAATCCAGGCTCCTAGAAATTAATCCCAGAGCTCTGTTTGTTCCATGTGGGGCTCATTCTCTGAATTTGCTTGTGGCCGATGCTGCTAAGGGATCTATTGATGCCACAAGTTACTTTGGCATCTTGCAGAAGCTTTACAACTTGTTTTCAGCCTCCACACAACGATGGGCCATTTTGAAAAAACATGTGAACATCACATTGAAGATGTGGTCTGATACAAGGTGGGAAAGCAAGATCAAGAGTGTGGAGCCCCTGAGATATCAGGCAGCTGCAGTGAGAGATGCACTGATCGAGGTGAGGGACCACACCAAAGACTCTGTAATAAAGGTCGAGGCTCAATCTCTGTCAGAGGAGGTTGGGTCATACCGCTTCGCCATTTGTTCAGTGGTGTGGCATGACCTGTTGTGCCAAATTCAGCATGTGAGCAAGCAGATGCAGTCTCCTAGCATGCACGTTGATGTTGCAGTAAATCTCCTAAAAAAAACAGAGAGAGGTCTCCGCAATTACAGGGCAACAGGTTTTGTGGCTGCACAAATGGCAGCCACAGATATCTGTGAACAAATGAATGTGGAGGCTGTGTTAAAACAAAAACGGCTGAGGTCCACAAAGCGGCACTTCTCCTATGAAGCATCTGATGAGCCCTTGATTGATGCTTTGAAGAAGCTGGAGGTGACATTTTTCAATGCAGTGGTTGATGCTGCAACATCAGCCATTCAGGAAAGATTTTCCACGTTGGAAATTGTGGGAGAGAAGTTTGGAGTGCTGACACATTTCCAAAATCTCACATTTGAGGAGCTGACAGAACAATGTGTGAACCTTAGTACTACACTACACTTTAAGGGACAATCTGACTTGGATGGCAGAGAGCTTGCACAGGAGCTGAAGAACTTGCCTGACTTGCCATCAAAGACCATATCCTTGCTTGAACTGCTGACATTTATCCATGAAAGGGAGCTCTCTGAAATATATCCAAATTTGTGGACTGCTCTCAGAATTGGTCTTACTCTTCCAGTCACTGTTGCTGAAGCAGAGAGGAGCTTTTCAAAGCTGAAGCTCATCAAATCCTACCTGAGGTCAACTATGTCACAGGAACGCCTTACCGGTCTGGCCATCATCAGTATAAATCATACAATTGCTGAGCAGATTTCATATGATGATTTAATTCATGACTTTGCATCAAGGAAGGTAAGAAGAGTCAGGCTTTAGATGGCAGTTGTGCTCTGGTGCAATTTATTTTGTTTCTTGTTCAAAGTGTAGCATAATAATTACCCTCTCTTAAGTGTCTTATTCTATTTATGTGATAGAGCATTTGTACAATTTAGAAATTTGATTCTCTAGTTTATTTATGGCAGTTGTGCAATTTAATTTGTATTTTTCCTGTTCATAGTATCATAATTACATTCTCTTAAGTGAGTTATTCTATTTACGTGATGAAGGATTTGTAAAATTCAGAAATTTGAGTCTTTGTTTTGGTTCTGAAGTTCCAACAATTAGTCCAATAAAAAGTTATTTTGTGAAAGAGTTATGTCTGTCCTTTATTTTGGGGGGATTCGAATGTGTGTGTGTTGGCGAACAGGGGGGGGGGGCGCTGAAGGTGAGGTTCGCCCAGGGCGTCATGTAAGCTAGGACCGCCACTGCGTCTCGGCGACATGATAAAACTAGTAAATGCATGCTACCTTTTGTGACTCTGCCAACATATTGTAGTTCTTCTGTTAGTAAATGTTTTTCTTAACATTTATTATAACAAAAATAATATATGTATCAAATGTATCATGTGCCAAATACTTTTTATTTACCCTTGATGCGGATTGCGCGACTTTTTGATCCCGATATATATATCAGGGATGGGAAACTGAATCGAAATGGAATCGATAAACTGATAAAACCGATATTATTTTATGAACTGAAATCGAAAAAAACTCGAACTGAAAAAAATTCTGACAACTAAAATCGAAATTCGAACTGAAATTGAAAAATAATCAAAAACTGAAATCTGAATTCAAACAGATTAAAAATAACAGTTTTGCGTTTCAGTTTTGAGGAGCATTTGGATTGCAAAAAAATATAAATAACGTGAATTATTTTCCTTTTTATGCGACTTAACATTTGTATGGGTTTAAAATATCCATTTATCCTTTAATTCGATGTAGAAAATAACGCAGCTGAAAGTACTAGAGACAATGGTTTTAAAAATGAAAGAAAAAGAATTAGGGAGGAAAATCTTTATCCAATATCAAAATACTTTTCAATAATGACTGCGCTCCTTTCGTTGACCTAAGTTTAATCACATGGTAAGGATGCCTTCGGTTTTTTCTGACCATTAAATTTTTCAGTTCGATAATAGCTATACTATCTATTAGGGTGTGTCAATTTTGTCAACTTTTTTCAAATCAATTTTGGTAGTGAAAATATAGTCTTTTCATGTCAAAACTTGAAATTGGCCAACCAAAATGAAATAAAATAACCATTACCTACATCAATTTTACCTTAAAGTTTCAGAAATTGACTCTTTTACTAAATAATAGGACATAAATTGATTAACTATTCATCTGTCACAGAATTATCCCACTGATCGCATATGGAGTGTTTTCAAGGTCATATAGTTGTTGTACAATGTACAAGTCACAACATGAATAGAACTGTCCCTCACTCTCAGTCCTCAGTTGCCTCTTAGATGTCATAGACGGTGGTTTGCTGTTATTGCTCTTGTACCTACTTCATAGTTATTCTACTAGACGAATACTACAGTTTAACTGTAAGTATGGATTATTGATTATTACAATTATTTATTATCATCATATTCTTGTCTAATTATGTTGTAATCCCACGAAATATTTTTTTATTGAATTTTAGAACATCGAATGACTAAACTTTGAAACATCGTAATTGATATAAAATGCTTAAATGTTTTTCTTTCTTTTCAGATATTCCTAAGATGCCAAAATTGAAGACAAGAGGTCAGTCGTCATGCCACTTGAGCCTGTTAGTCAGTACAGGCAAGGAGCTTCCCGTATCAGAACTACCAACAGTGCGAGACATGCTGAGACTAGGATTACTCCTTCGTGAACAAAATACAAAGGATAGAAGGAACTACACAGAGAAAGAGCTCATAAGGGACATGATTCCCCCTCTTCTGCATCAGTGGAAGAAAGCTAATGTTATTCAAACCACCTGTACTCAATCAGTATAGAACTATTGAGCTAAAATTAACAAAGCTGTGGCACAAAGCAGTTGAGACATCACTTGGTAAAGGAAAACTAGCAAAGAAAAATAAATTTCTGCACACACTTGATACTCTTCTTGACATTTTTAACTGCCAGTGTCCCATAGAGTTGTGTTCTGAAGCCAATTGTTCTCCCTCAAGCAGAAGAGAACCTCACCCTCACATTGATTGTTGTTGTCCTCGTGAGAAGAAGATCCCTGTTTTGAAGCTGGCTTTCATAAAGGCGCAGAGAACAAAGGCAGGAGGCCAACGAAGTATGCAGATTGGTTCGGCAGATTATTCAGAAACCAAAAAACAGATTGTTATTGCTAAGAAAAAAGAGAAAATCCGAGAGAGGGAAGAAAGGAAGAAAAAGAAGAGTGGAGTGAAGAAGCCACCCAAAGAGATGAAGAGCTCTATCAAGAGGTTTCTCACTTCTTTGAAAGCTCTTCAGATGAACAGAAAGAAGCAACATCAGATGATAGCTCCAAAATGCCATCTGAACCTTTGCCGAAGAGAATGAAATACAACACTAAAGACATCTCAAACATTGCCCTTGCCAGTTTTCGCCACCATACGGGGCTACGAGAGATTGCAGAGATTGCCACTGCCGCTTGGATAGATGCAGGCCTCATCAGCCGAGAGGATACATCCTTAGTGATAGATCATAATAAGATAAGAAGAGCACAAGAAAAAATAATGAAGGAAATATCTGATCAGCATGAAAAAGATTTGAAGGAGGAAGGTCTCTCTTGCCTTTTGTTTGATGGAAGAAGAGATGACACAAAAGTTCTCCTAGAGGTAGAGGGAATGGACAGAAAGTTTCCCGGTCTCATCAAAGAAGAACACTACTCTGTGTGTTCCGAACCTGGTGGCTGCTATTTGTTTCACTTTGTTCCTGAAGCAGAAGTAGAAGGCAAGAAACATGCAGAGGCAATTGCTGATTAAATAATATGTTGGCTTCAAGAAAGAAGACTTGACAGTTCACTGCAGGCCGTTGGTGGAGACTCAACTGCGGTGAACACTGGATGGCAGGGCGGTGTTATGACGCATTTAGAGAAAAAACTTGGAAGAAGGCTTGTTTGGATTGTATGTGATTTGCACACAGGGGAACTACCTCTTCGTCGTCTCAGCCAGGAACTTGATGGTCCTACAAAGAGCAACAACAAGTGGTCAGGCCCCCTTGGCAACATGCTAGATCAGAGCTTTCCAAACTGGTGTGTCGCGACACATTAGTGTTTTTTTTATTTTGAAACTTTTGATTTTTCTATCAACAAAATCGACTACAAGATAAACCACCTACTGAAAAATTATCTGATATTTGATATTTGATAACAAAAATTAATTAATGTGTCGTGAAAATTTTTATGCTTAAATAGTGTGTCGCCAACGTGAAAAGTTTGGAAAGCTCTGTGCTAGATGAAGCAACGGAATTAGAAATAAATACAAAATTTCCAAAGGTCGAAGTAGGCCCTCCCCTTCCAGTGTTGTCTGAAGAAGTTATCAAAGACCTCAGCACGGATCAATCTTCACTTTATCGTATTGTTCAAGCAATCAGATCAGGAGAGTTGCCTCAAAATCTGGCTCTCTTGGAGATTGGACCCGTAAGTCACAGTCGTTGGTTAACTACAGCGATTCGTTTCTGCAGGATTTGGGTTTCCAAACATGCACTGAAGGGCAAAATGCTACAGAATTTGATGTTGATTGTTGAATTTATTATTGGGTTTTATCTTCCTCACTGGTTCAATGTAAAACTTAATCCAACGTGGATGGAGGGGCCCAACCACATCTTGTTTCAATTACAGCTACTGAGAACCCAAAGGAAAGTAGTGGTGGACATCGTGTTACCTGTGGTGAGAAGGTCCGCTTGGTATGCTAGGCCAGAGGCAGTTTTGCAAGCAATACTCTGCAGCCAATGTACCAAAGAGCGAACTGAGGCTGTGGAAATCATCCTAAAGCTTAGAGGAACATTACTAGATGATGACCAGCTGGGAGACTGCTCTGTTCAAACAAGGAAGGTACCTCCGATAAACGTCAATGCCACGAAATTGTCAGAATTAGTTAACTTCAGTTCGGAAGTTTTGGAGCCACCACTGACAACATGTATAACAAACAAAGATTTAACACAACTTAAAGAGGCCCCAATGCAAGTGCCAAAGTGGCCTTCTCACACTCAGAGTGTGGAGAGATGTGTGAAAATGGTCACAGAAGCAGCTAGTCAAGTTTACAGTCACGAGAGGCGAGAAGGCTACATCAAAGCGCAAGTAGCAAGCCGAATGCTGATGTCAAGGAACCGCAGCAAAAAGGACATGACTGCATTGGTTACTTTCAAATAAAGATTCTGAGTGATATCTTATTGCCACTTTAAATGTTGATAGGATGTTTGCGCACATTTGTTATTTTGTTACGAATTTATGGAAAAATGAATTTTTTGAATTAAAATTGATGTAGGTAGGAGTTATTTTTTATTGTTTTTGAAGCAAGGATATTATTTTTTGTGCCAAATGATTACATTAAATTGCTACCAAATCACATGATTTTCAATTTATGTCATTTCACCCCCAAAATTGACACACCCTACAGTATCTATATCTACATAAGTGAGTGAGATAATCTGTGGGAATGACCAAACTTCAACTCAAATGTTAATCCTATGGAATGTTGACAATAAAACCCACACTAATATACAGAATTTATTTCCACAACAGTTTCGATGCCCACTGGCATCCTCTTCGGGTGGATACAGAAAAATGAATGAACAAAAGTGAATAAGGAAACAATCCAGGAAAGGTAAGGAACATTCTAGAAGGTCAGAGACCATTAAGAAATTCACACCTAGGTTGGATCCCGTTCACCCGACACTGGAAGGGATTTTTTGACGAAGAATCTCATTAAAGGGTCCAGCTTATAAGTACCTTCGCACAAACTAAAATTATCTTCTTGTGCAGGATTAAATGCAGGATTGCTTGTAAATACTATAGCTCATTCGTGAAAACTTGTTAAGAAGCTGCGAACTCCATTTATTATGAATATTTTAAAAACAAAGAAGTATCATACGCCTATCGTAAACGTCGTGACGAGGTGGTGCTTAACATATGACATGATCTTCCGTTTAGTAGAACTCCGACCGTTCATTGATGAATTTATTGAACTCACAGGAACCGATTTAAAACTTTCTCCTCAAGCTTGGGAAAAACTGCAAGAAATTTTGCAAGTATTAGATCCTGCTAAAAAAGCTACAGTACGACTGCAAAAAGAAATTTTGACTCCAGGAGACTTCTACAAATTGTGGTGTCTTTGTAAATGTGATATCTCAAAAATTAAATGCGTGCTGGCTCATAACCTTTTAGAAGCAATGAATGCTAGAGAGAAGGAGCTCCTACAAAAAGAAATAGTGATATCATCGTTATATCTGGATCCTAGGTTCAGTGTTATGCTATCCGAAGTAGAACAGGAGCGTGCGATTACTCATTTGACCCAACTTCACATGAAAATGGAATCGACATCTTCGGCAAGCATGGAATCCAGTACATCAGAGAATGAGTTGGCAAACATGCTTAGAGCTGCTGCAAAAATAAAGAAAAACTCAACCAGTGCTACGAATAGAGGCATCATTTCGGCTCTCGAGATTTTAAGAAAACTGAAAGAATTTCAGCAGACAATAGCCTAATTGCGTAGTGGAACGCAATGAAGATAAAGCATGAGGAGCTGTACAAATTGTCTTTAGTCGTGCATGCTGTTCCAATGACACAAGTTAGTGTGGAACGGCTTTTTTCTCTTTTTAGATTGATTTTAAGTCCTCAAAGAAACAATTTGTTGCCCTAAAGCATTGACACTATTTTAATTGTTCGCTCTAATTTTAACATGTGAGTTTACAAGCTATTTGTACTTTGTATATAATAAACAGAGGTGCATTTAATTGTTTTATTCCCCCTTTCTTATACTATTATTTATACATTTTATACATGCCGTGCGCTTTAAAATTTAAAAAGTGTGCGAATTAATAAAACATTTCGAATTGAAAGTTTTTTGTTAAATAAAACTTTATGTGAAAGAAATGAAGCGAATAAATGAAAAAAAAAAATGAGTGTTTCGTGCTGATTCAGTTGGCTATAGAGTATAGATGCTTACATGCTTAATCATATAAAAGTAAAGATAGTTACTAAAGCAAATTCTCTCTTTGAAAACAAAAATCGAATGCAAATGCAAATATAAATTTAAATCTGAATTTGTCAATACGGTACCCACCAAAAAATAATATAAATAATACAAAGAAATTCTTAAAGAAATCTGAAAAAAAACTGGAATCGAAATTTAAATTGAATCGAACAAAAAAATATAAAACTTGAATCGAAAAATAAACTCAAATCGAAAAAAGAAAAAAAAGAAAAACTTAAATCGAAACTGAAATCGATATTTTTGCAAACTTAAACTGAAGTCGAAAACCGGAATTAAAAATTTATCAGTTTCCCATTCCTAATATATATATATATATATATATATATATATATATATAGAGAGAGAGAGAGAGAGAGAGAGAGGAGAGAGAGAGAGAGTCTATTAAGTATTTTTGAAACGATATTTGTTCTGCCCAAAAGTTCGCAAGTCTTGGAGATCAAAGTCTGTAGAAAAGACTAACATGTTTATTCAGCCCCGATGAGTGCCTTTAAAGAATTCATATTTTCTATAATCTTGAACTTGGGACAAACTTTACGCTGTGAAGAAACTCTGTCAATCCCACGAGAAACTGGACCAAAGTTTTTTATTCAAGAAGAGGCTTAACTTTTTAACGAAGGTGTCACGCCACCTGAACTCTTCCACAAAGGAAGAAGAGGAAGAAGGAAAGGAAGAGAAAACGCTAAACGAACTCTTCGCTTCATCTTACATTTGGCAGGAAATTATACAGAAGACAAGTGACAGCCACAAAATTCTAATTAAATCCTTTCTTCTTTCGACTCGAATTTCATACGAAATTTTTAGTTATTTAGACTTTATATCGGTAAATTACGTCCGAATTTATTTCCATTAAAAATAAAAGTTGTTTAAGATATATATATATATATATATATATATATATATATATATATATGAAAAAAGGACCAACGCAACAGCAAACATTTTCGTTTATTTTTTGTACTTCAGACGTTTCAACAAATCTTTTGTCATCATCAGTGAATTATAAATCTTAAAAACTTAAAACAAAAATAGGAATAAATAATTAAAATTACATCAATACAAAAGAAAATTAAAATCATTAAAATTAAATTAAATTAAATTAAAATTACCTCAACTGGTAAATACACAATGATCACGTCATATATATATATATATATATATATATATATATATATATATATATATATATATATATATATATACACTGGGTTGCCCAGAAAAAGTAAGCTATTGTTTTTATCAACTATTATATTTACTATTGTCAAGATTTGCTTGCTTTTATAACGATTTAAATAAATAATTTGCTTTTATATGTAGCACTTCTATATGTCTTTATAATATTTGCTTTTAATATACTCTATTTATCTTTGTTGCAGATTTTTCAAAAATATTTAATTACCCATCAAAAATGCCTTCATATAGTCAAGAAGATCTCATATTGATAAAACAATTACGTATTGAGAAACACTTTGGTGCCAGAAAAATTATATCAATGTTTCTAAATAAACTATGGACTCGTTCTGGTGTAGAAAAAAATATTCGTAAAATTGATAGAACTGGATGTGTTGCTAGAACCAAACGTAGTGGAAGAATAAGAGAAGTTCGCACTGATGAAAATATTGCAATGGTTGAGGAAATGGTTCTAAGTTTGGAAAAAAATCCTGGAACGCGTATGACACCAAATGAAATTGCGGCAGAAACCGGAATTTCAAGAAGTTCTATACAACGAATTGTCAAAGAAGATCTGCAACTGGCAGTTTATAAATGCTATCCAGTGCAGATCTTGAGTGAAGTCAATAAGATGAACAGAATGGAAGCATGCCAAGCTTTTCTTGAAAGATTTCCCAATGTCAATAGAATCTGGTTTAGTGATGAAAAATCATTTTCAATTCGATCACCTATCACCACTCAAGATAATTGAGTGTATTCTACAGAGAGAAGTAACACCGGAATAGACTACAGGGTGTCCCTAAAGTCTGGACACATAGGAAATATCACTAACTATAACTAACTATATGTTATTATTATTATTATTATTATTATTATTATTATTATTATTATCTTAAATTCATGCAACTGAGGCCTAAGGTAGGCCCACATCGAATCAGCAACCCTGAGGTAGGACCAAATAGGACCTCCAAGTCCATAAGTTATGGACTTGGAGGTCCTATTTGGTCCTACCTCAGGGTTGCTGATTCGATGTGGGCCTACCTTAGGCCTCAGTTGCATGAATTTAAGATAATAATAATAATAATAATAATAATAATAATAATAATAACATATAGTTAGTTATAGTTAGTGATATTTCCTATGTGTCCAGACTTTAGGGACACCCTGTAGACCATATTCTTGAGATTTTCCATGAAGGGGCATTTCTGAGTAGAAGTTGGTATCCAGTATTTTTAGACTAATTGAAGGGTGCTGAATCTAGAAAAACAAGATACCAAGCTGAAATTTTGTTTTTTCATGTTGAAAATTGAATAAGAAAATGACTCCGAAAATAGCTTAAATTCGAATATTGTAGTGTTTAGAACAAGTAATAAAATCAGTCTTAGTACTGAATATCCTTAACAATATGAGGTATAAGGCATCCCAATATGTAAAGGCAGTTTCAATAATAATTGTTTTATTATGAAACATTGTAACTGGCGTCGCCTCTGCGAAATGGAATGCGTGCTGAGAAGGAGGAGCGAATGCTGCGCGCTGATTGGCCGTAGGAATGCTGTGAAATGTCAGGTGCAGGGAAATTGTGTTGGAATTACAGTTGTTTTTTTGAGGTGTAGAGCGACATGTGTGATGTATTTCATAGTGGATTATTGTTAATTGCGTGTGAATGATATTTGCCCCTGGTATGTGATTAATTATTCTCTTATTCTCATTCTCAGAATACTGCCCATATTCTTAATATTATAATTTAAATAAATAAATATTATAATTTAAATAAATATTATAATTTAATAATTTATTATTACAGTAGTCCTATTGCTGGTGTACGGCATCACAAACGCCAACTCTGCACTAAATCGATGGGCATTGTCATACAATCTGAGGTCGCATATTGCTGCCGATACACGGGAAATGTTTGGAATCTACCCTAAGGATATAATCAGCCACAACGAATCAAAATCAGCAAGACAACGTCGAGACAATGCAGACGAACAACGGCTGCTTGCCATTCTCCAGCCTTTCGAAGTATTCATTCCTGACGTACAGCCAACAGTTCTTCAAAACATTGCCACAAAATCTTGCAAATGACAAAACACAAGAGTCGTTACTTCAAGCCAAAGAACTTGGGAAACAACAACTGAACACATTTTTGAATGATAGACTTATAGTTCATTCAGGGACACAGGCACCTAATTCGATATATGATACCATAAAGAAAACCAACCCCCAAACATTTAGAAACCTTTATGATGTCGTACAATACAGCACGGAAAAGAACAAGAAAATTGTGTTCAAAGCAGATCAACATTTTCTGCAACGTCTTGTGCAGCTGGACGTACAGTGGACTTAGAAAATATTTTGAAACATGAATTGTTACCTGTTCCTCTTGCTTTGGCAGAAATGAATGGCAATTTGAGAACAGGAAACAAAGCAATGCTGGCCGAAATTTTGACTTCAGACATTGAGTGTCCCGACACACTAGATCTCAACAACAGCTCTGCATGTCTACTGATAGATGGAGAAGCTCGTGTGCTTTCGATTGGAAAGCCAGACGGTGCCAAGACGTTTGAAGATTTAGCCGATATATTCACAAGGTCAATCATCCAGTCAGGAATGGCATATGTACGTATAGATGTAATTTTTGACAGATATCGAGACGAATCTGTAAAAGCAGGAACACGCAACAGACGTACGAAGACTACTCGACCAATCCGACGCGTAAGTGATGCGCAGCAGTGGCCGCTTCAGTGCTCAGATCCCACAAAAAGTCACTACGGAAACGATCGTCCGAACTCGGTATTCCAAAAACAACAATGCTAACACACATGACACGTGATCTTCAATTGAAATCCTTCAGGCCTGCGTTCGTCAACGAGCTAAGTGATGATGACATGCGAAAAAGAAGTGAAGCATGTGCAAAGTTACTTGAGGTTTTCGTGACACTCCCACAACGTGGCAAGGTTTTCTTCTCAGATGAATGTGCAATTTATCGAAGCGCCCGTAACAGGAATGTTTATTTTTGGAGTAAAGATAACCCAAATTATTATAAAGAGTTAGAGCACAATCCACTAGAGGTGTACCGGAACCAGTTTTTGACCAGAAACAGGAAGCCAGAATATCCGGCCAACAAATTTTGGTTCCGGTCGGAAGCTGGAATATCCGACTGCTGGAACCTTTTGGGTTAGCTTAGGCCCTAACTAGTAGGTCTAAAATTTTAAATTTTATATGTATTATTACTTTCTAAATTTGTAACCTTTAACCGCGTTTTCTGGCAATTTTTATTTTTGGCGCTTAGATGGTTCTTGCACGTGGCGCCTCATTATTAAGTAAGCTATTATTTCACTTCTTTTGTCACTTTTATGTTTTCTCTTTACAGATATAAATATAAAGTATATTTCATTCACATATATATATATATTTCATAAGCATAAGGCTAAGTTATAGTCTATATTCTATAATAATAATAATATTAATAATAATAGCATCTATGTTTTTTATTTAATATCATTAAAAGCTGAATGATTCCAGATTGGCCGGATATCAGACAGAGTTCAGGCCGGAACTGGAACTCACAATAAATGGCCGGAATTCCGGCCAGCAGGAACCGGAACCTGAATTCCGGTACATCTCAACAATCCACCGGATGTCATGATCTGGGCCGCGATGTCCAGTAAACATTTAATTTGATAGGTCCCTATTTTTTCGATGGTGCTGTCAATCAACATTCATACCGAGCCATGTTGAGGGATTGGTTGGTTCCAGAGCTCCAAAGACTGAATCTTCTATCGGATTGCTGGTTTCAACAGGATGGAGCACCTGCCCACTATGCCAGCAGTGTCAAGGAATTCTTACATGACATGTTTGGGGATAGATGAATAGGGAGAGGCTCAGTACATTTGGCAGCGCCAATTGATTGGCCTTCAAGAAGTCCTGATCTCTCCTCCTGCGATAACGCGTTATGGGGCATTATTAAGGACTATGTTTGCGAGGAAAGATATCGGACAATAGAACAGTTGAAGGAGGCTGTGAGGGTTGCATTTACACAAGTCGACAAGGCTATGCTGCTCAAAAGGACATGGCGCCGGATCATTTTGTGTCACGAAAATAATGGTTGTCAAACTGACCTTCTGGATTCTTAAAGAGGTCCCCCTCCCTGTCTGGTATGTCATGTAATGTAATGTATGTAATAAAGCAATTTTATATACGTCTTGCCCGTTTTTACCTGTTAAGGTCCTTTTGAGGGGGGTAACAAGATTTTCGGACCACCCTGTACATTAATCCTAGATTTTTATTAGTATGCCATTATTAATCGAGATTTCAACTTGGTTTTAAATAAATTTATACCGGCGTCGGGCGTCGAAATATTTACCAAGTTATACTAAATTTAACGTTGTTGTAACGTGGTGGTGGCGTCCTCGCCTTCTATTCAAGAAGTGCTGGGTTCGAATCCTGTTGGCGACATTTTTGCATTAGGTAGAATCGTGCGTGTTGATGTATGATATTCAATTTATATACTGTGTGTATGTATATATATATATATGGGAATGAACTCAGAATGGTCCCCTGAGTTTTTTATGATACACACAGACAGTGCATGGAACAAGGAACTCTTCTGGGAAAATTAAATCCCATCTTGAAACGGA
This sequence comes from Bathynomus jamesi, assembly GCA_023014485.1. Lineage (NCBI taxonomy): Eukaryota > Metazoa > Arthropoda > Malacostraca > Isopoda > Cirolanidae > Bathynomus > Bathynomus jamesi. The sequence continues at coordinate 694,740 of JAJOZX010001992.1, read as the reverse complement.
CATGTTATGTGCCTTGAAAAGTGGACGCTCAATTCTACCAGTTGAGGTTTAAGTTTTGGTTTTTGGCTAAAAATATAATAGTTACCCCTTTTTCTTTTATGTATTCAATCTGACGTGAAGGCAGCGAGTCCTTTGCTTATATTGAGGTTCTAAATGTAGCAGGGCTAGGCTGCTTTAAACCCTAGATCCATGTCCCAAAGCTGGATCCTGTCTGCTTTGCAGATAGCTGGTGAGGGAAGCTATATTTATGGGACCTCTTTGCGAGTGACCCGTTGCCCACGTCGGGCTAGCATCATGAAAAAGAAAAACTATGGTATTTGTCATTTACCATTACTTATTCGGACTATAGTGGATTTAATTTTCCCAGAAGAGTTCCTTGTTCCATGCACTGTCTGTGTGTATCATATATATATATATATATATTACGAAAGATATGGGAGTTGCAAATACAAAAAAAATGCCGATACCACCACCCTCAAAGGAACGCAACGAGGGAACAGAAAAACGAACATCAAAGAAGAGTGGCAATTTTTTAGACGCAGCCAACACATTTCAGCTGCTAAATACTCTACAGCAATTACAAAACCAGCTGACAAATATAAATATAGAAATCCGAGAGCCGGACAGAAGGTACGAACAAAGACACTTCATGCGTTATCGGGACAACAGGTACCGACAAAGATAAAAAGAGGTAAATTCTCGGAAGACCACAAGGCAACGAAACCGGCACCCCCATTGGAAAACAAAACGGAACCACCTGTATGCGAAAAAGAAAGAGAAAAAATAAAAATAATCCTAGCCAACATACAGGGCCTTAAATCAAACCAGTCCACGAACAAAGTTGCATACCTGAAAGGACTCATGCAAGAAGCCGGAGCAGACTTTGCATGCCTCACGGAAACTCATCTAAAGGACTGCCAGGCGAACTGTGAAAATTGTGAGTCCTGTATTGACAAAAAAGAAATACAAATTGACAACTATAACATCCTCCGAGCCGACAGAACAATGAGACGTAAAGGAGGATGTGCTATTTACACACGCGAAAGGCACATAGCAGAAATGGTTATAAGTACCTCAAACAACTACGTAGAATTTGTAGCAGCAAAAATTGAAAAATTAAATATGGTACTAATTGTAATGTACAGACCCCCAAACACACCAACCTCAAAATTTTCAGATTCCATTACAGAGGTAAGAAACTTAGTGAAAGCTCTACACTCTCCAACCCCAAATATTTTTGTGTGGTGATTTTAATTTCCCATTCATGAAATATAAAAGGATAGGAAAAAATATATGTATTCACCAGGACAAGGGGGGCACACGAGAAGACCAGGAGCAGGTAAAAATGCTACTAGCTTTAGCTGATGAATTTATGTTAACGCAAGAAATAACAGAAAACACAAGAAAAACAACTGCCTAGATTTGGTATTCACAAACAACAGTAATTTAATTGATAATGTAGAAGTATCCCCAACTATGATATCAGACCACAATATCATTGAAATAACAACTAATATAAAGGCAACAGGAAAGGAAAGAACACGCACAACAGAAAGAAGCAAATTCGAAATTTTTAATTTTCACTCCAAAGCTATAAACTGGGAAGATGTGACATCCAGCATGGAAGTAATAGATTGGAAAACCATTTTCGAGGCCAAGACAACGGAAGAGATGCTAATGACGTTAGAGGAGAAGACGTTAGAAATTGTGGAAAAACATGTCCCAAAGATACAACAAAGAGGAAAGAGAAGCAGGTTCGAAAGACAAAAGAGAGCATTGTTCCGAAAGAGAAAAAGAGTGACTGCAAAATTAAGTAATTGTAAAGATAACAACATCAGAAAAATATTAAATGATAAACTACAAAGTATCGATGTCATCATACAGGAACAAATCGAGAAGCATACAGAAAAAAGAAGATGACGCTATCGAAGCGATAAAGGTTAACTCAAAGTACTTCTATAATTTCGCAAAAAGAAAGTCGAAAAACCAAGCGACTATCGGACCTTTAAAAAATGAGAACAGTGATTTATCTGATGATCTAACAGAAGTATCTGAAATATTAAAAGCTCAGTATGAATCATCTTTCAGTATCCCAAAAACTGACAAATTGATATGCGATAGAAACGCGTTCTTTGAAGAAGAACCACAAGGGGAAAGTATAACGGATTTCGACTTTACGACGGATGATATTACACAAGCCATAGGGAAACTAAAAACACACTCAGCGACAGGACCGGATAAATGGAATGCCACACTGATCAAAAACTGTAAGAATGCAATCGCTGAGCCCCTATACTGGATATGGAGACGATCATTAGACACGGGAGAAATACCGGGCATCCTGAAGAGCGCGAACATAGTCCCAATATATAAAGGAGGAGATCGATCCGAGGCCAAAAACTATAGGCCAGTGTCGCTTACATCTCATCTCACTAAAATATTTGAAAGAATAGTTAGACAGAAAATCTATGACTTTTTGGAAACTCAGAAAAAATTCAATGATAACCAACACGGGTTTCGATCAGGCAGATCATGCCTATCACAACTAATGGAACACTACAACAACATTATTGATTCACTTCAAAGTAAAGAAAACTATGATGTACTATACACAGACTTTGCTAAAGCGTTCGACAAGTGTGACCACGGAATCATAATACATAAACTGAAATATATGGGAATAACAGGAAAAGTAGGGAAATGGATATATAATTTCCTTAGTGAGCGGAGGCAAGTCGTTACAGTACAAGGAGTTCTCATCAGAATCAGAGGTCCTCAGCTCAGTACCACAAGGAACAGTATTAGCTCCACTACTCTTCATAATCATGCTAACTGACATAGATGAGGACGTTACCAGAGACAGCACAGTAACATCCTTTGCGGATGACACAAAGATCAGTAGAAAAATAAGAAACCCAGAAGACATAGGATCTCTACAAACCGACATAAACAAAATCTACAAGTGGACTGAAGACAACACTATGAAATTTAACACCGAGAAATTTCAGCTATTACGGTACGGAAAAAGAGAAGACCTAAAGTCCATGGAATATTATACCCCAAATGGACAGGAAATTCAGAGAAATTCCAGAGCAAAAGACTTAGGGGTTGTAATGACAGATGATGCGAAATTTGAAACACAAAATAAGATAGCAGTAAACAGAGCAAAGAGAATAACGGGTCAGATATTGAGAACCTTTAAACGAAGGGATAGGAATGTAATGATTCCTCTACCGAAAAGGGGATGCTTCTTTTCGCCGCGGTTGTTTCGCCGTGGTAGTTTCGCCGCAGTTGTTTCGCCGCAGATTGAATTCGCCGTGAATTCATTCGACGCAGTGCTATTCGCCGCAGCCTAATTTTTCTATTTTTTCTAGATTTTAATTTAAAAGGCAAACATTAAAAATTCGTTAATCCCCTTTCTATTCATTGTGATTTTGAGCAAGCCGGATCACCTGAAGATCAGGGCTCCCAGCCTTCTTTAGTTAGCTTTATAAGACTAACTAACGAAAATATCACGACCTAACCTAACCATTCGTCAAGGGTGTCCAGTAGACCTAACGATTGGTTAGGTTAAGTCGTGATATTTTCGTTAGTTAGCCTTATAAGGCTAACTAAAGAAGGCTGGGGACCCTGATCTTCAGGTAATCCCGAATTTCTAATAGCACAAACATGGATATCGCTCAACCATAGAAATGGCAGGTCGCATGGTTGTGACAAATATATATATATATATATATATATACGGGTGAACCAAAAGTAGGTGGACAGTAGGTTGAATAGGGTTTGTGTTATATTATATTATAACTATGGTGTTCATTATAACTATGGTGTTTGTGTTATATTATATTAAATATTATAACTAAATTTATTTAAATTTAATCTTTTTTCTTTTCAGATAGTTCAGAGAACCCATAATGGCAAATAATCTAAATACTGATGCCAGAAAATCGGTGTTAAAAGAGTATTGGAAATCTCAAAATACTGAAACTGTTAGAACAAAATGGGTTGAAACATTTGGTACTCAAGCCCCAAAGAGACAAACCATTTACCGCATTCGTGACAAATTTGATGCCACTGGCTCAATTCTTAATGCCCCAAGAACTGGTCGACCCAAAACAGTTCCACAGAGGACAATAAGCAACTTGTTGCCGAAGCATTTGTTCACAGTCCCAAAAAGTCCACCAGAAGAGCCTCAGCAGAACTGGACATTTCACAAACCTCTATTATACGAATTCTGAAATCTATTGGGTTGAAAGCTTATCGTCCACGGCTAATTCATGGCTTATTGGAGGATGACCCAGACAGGCGGCTGTAATTTAGTGAGATCATGCTGAACGAAATTGAAGGAAATCCAATAATTTTAGATAACATTGTGTGGACCGATGAGGCTTCTTTCAAATTATCAGGTCATGTTAACCGATATAATTGTGTTTACTGGTATAGTGAGAACATGCATTTAACATTAGAGCAGCAACTAAACCAGCCTGGTGTCACTGTTTGGGGTGGTATTTCAAGTTCTGGTGTTTTAGGACCAATTTTTGTTGATGGAACAGTCACAGGTGATAAGTATCTCGAAATTCTAATGAATGAAGTTGTTCCACACTTACAACAACAGCCTAATTCACATGACCTCTATTTCCAACAAGATGGGGCCCCTCCACATTATTCAAGAGCAGTCCGTGAGTATCTTGATGAAACATTTCCCGAAAAATGGATCGCCGAAGAGGTCCAATGAATGGCCTGCACGTTCACCTGACTTTACCCCAATGGATTTTTTCTTTTGGGAGTACTCAAGGACAAAGTTTATAGTCGAAAACCACGAAGTGTTGGTGATTTGAAAAATTACATCAGAGATGCATTTCAAGAAATTAATGTACAAAGAAACTTGTGGAAAAATGTTTGTCGAAGTGTCAAAGGTAGACTTCAAAGCTGTGTAAATTGTGATGGACAGCAATTTGAGCACCTGCGTTGATAAAATTTTCAGTGCTTTTGTATTGTATTGGTATAAGTTAATTTTTTTTATATTTTGTATTATAGTATACAAAAAAATTAAATATAATTGTATATGTATTCTCAAAATAAACGTTATCATTTACTGTCCACCTACTTTTGGTTCACCCGGTACCTATATATATATATATATATATTTTAGTCAATGCCCAATACATTCTAAGGTCTCGGGTAAAGCTTAGTGGAAGTGAGAAAAAGATTTAACTTTTTTCTCACAGAGCATTATTCCATACACCCATATCAGGGTACAAGCAGCTCGCAGCAGCATTACCAAGCAATATCGTAACTCGTATTCCTTTCGAGCAATACAGTATATAATGTATACAGTCACATATGAGAAATTATGTTTAGAATAAAGTTAAATGGACATCTTTAAGTTATTTTTATTTTTATTTAATTTAAAACTGAACTTGCATCGGAGCAAGGACATTAAAGTAGGAAAATCAAACCATTAACTTAATTAAAATTTTATGAATTTTAATTAGGAGTACTCTTTTAACAATCAAATTTTATATAATTTTTAATTGGAGTACATTTTTAACAAATAAATTTTGAGAATTTTTAATGTTTGCCTTTTAAATTAAAATCTAGAAAAAATAGAAAAATTAGGCTGCGGCGAATAGTACTGCGTCGAATGAATTCACGGCGAATTCAATCTGCGGCGAAACAACTGCGGCGAAACTACCACGGCGAAACAACCGCGGCGAAAAGAAGGTAACCCACTGAAAACCCTGATAATACCAAAATTGGAGTACTGCTCGGTCCTAACATCCCCATAAAAAAGAAGACATTAGACAGCTGGAGGGGATCCAAAGAAGCTTCACAGCCAAGATCAATGGGTGCAAAGAACTAAATTACTGGGAAAGGTTACGAGAACTAGACCTATATTCACTGGAAAGGAGAAGAGAGAGATACACCATTATTTACACTCGGAAGATAATGGAGAAACTAGTCCCTAATCTTACTCTGAATCCCATAACTCCCCAAACAACGGTGGAAAGTGGAAGCGGTAGACTGTGTCGTATTCCCAAATTGAAGGCGAGACAGGGAACATCCTTAACCCTGAAAGAAAATAGTTTGTAGTGAGAGGACCAAAACTGTTTAATCAGTTGCCCAAAGACCTAAGAAACACGAAGGGAGTTGCAGTGGAAATCTTCAAAAGAAGACTAGACGCCTGGCTCAGAACAATCCCGATGAGCCGGGCGTTACTGGCTATGTGAGGTAGAGAGCGCAAGAATCCAACTCACTACTTCACCAGGCCAACTCGAGAGGAGGGACGACAAGCTTGACCTTCGCGAAATGAGAAATCATCGCGCGGAACCTTTGTAAGGTTGTAAGGTAAGGTATATATATATATGTATATATATAGATATATATGATGCACACCCACAAGGAAAAAGAAAAATTATTCCAAGCCTTCCGTGTATTCAGAAGTACAAGGTGTACTACTGACGAGGTGTATTTCTGAATAAACGAAAGGCCTTGGAATCATTTTTCTTTTTCCTTGTGGATTGGCATCATTCATTCATTTCACGTGTTTAATTGTGAAATTCATCATATATATATATATATATAATATATATGCGCCTCGGTGGTGTAATGGTTAGCGTCGCTGACTACGAAGCCATCAGCCCCGGGATCGAGACCCGGTGACGGCAGCCGGCGCGCAGCAAAACCCAGCTGTTCATCCTTCCACACAATAAATAAAGTGGTTGGTAGATAAATGGGTGCCCTGGGTGGCCTAGTGGTTAAGACGCTGGGCTGCTGGTGGGGCGTGGTTCGGATTCCACATTAAACTGTAGGTCTAAGGTGGAGTGAAAAGCTTGACCTTCGTTAGAATGAACAATTCAGGAGGAAGCAAACCAAAGGTAAACCAAAAGTGTATGTATACACACAGGGTGTAACAAAAGTCCTTTCTCATAGGGAAATAAGATATAACAGAATTGAACGAGAAAATAATTTTATAAACAATACATTACATTACAAACAATACAATCAACTTACCAATTAGTCCAGTACATGCTCAAATTGCATTCCATGTAGTCGTTGACACATTTGTACTCGTCTTTGTAAGCTGTCGATTACGTTTGATGTGTTTCCGCACTAATTCTGTTAATATCTTATTTCCTTGTGAGAACGGACTTTTGTTACACCCGGTATATATATCGGTAGCTTTCGTTTTGATTCCGCTTCCTCTCGAATTGTTCATTCTGACGAAGCTGAAACTTGTTGCTCCACCTTAGACCTACAGCTTAACGTGGTATACGAACCACGACTTACCAGGAAGTCCGAAATTACAAGGTCCTGGCCCAGACTTACTCTCACAACCTCCCGATCAGCAGCCCAATATCTAAACCACTAGAGTACCCAGGGTACCCAATTATCTACCAGCCTGTTTCTTTATGGAGGGAGGAGCATCTGGGTAAGCTGCGGGCCGCCTGCTCTCGCCGGAAATCGAACCCGGGGCCAATGGGTTCGTAGTCAGCGATGCTAGTCATTACACCACCCCAGGCGCATCACTACACCACCGATATATATATATATATGAAAATTATTTCACAAAGGTAACACGTGAAAAATATTTATGATGAATAAAACCACGAAGGAAAGGAAACACAAAATGGTGCTCAAGCGCTTTCGTCTAATGACATCCTCAGGAACACTGAAGTACATAAAAAGGGTTAAGCCTATATAGGTTACAGAAAGAAAAAAAAGAGAAAAAATAAATAACATACATACACACACACACATATATATATATATATACATACATATCTATATATACAAATACATACATACATACATACATACATATATATACAATAAACAGAGAAGTAAAAAAAAAAAAAAAAAAATTAAAAATTAAAACCTTAAAGGATTACCAGTGAGGCGTACAAATTTGTAAGGAAAATATCGATTTTTAGCACAAGATCAAATGGATTATAAAGATACAAATTTATACTGGAACTCTGCCGGGTTTTAACACAATGCTGCCTATGGTCAGGTTTCGATATATATAAAAAAATAAAATGCAAATTAAAAGTTAAGCGATTTTTAGCACAAGATCAAATGGATTATAAAAATACAAATTTATACTGGAACTCTGTCCGGGTTTTAACACAATGCTGACTATGGTCAGGTTTCGATATAAAAAAAAAAAAAAAAAAAAATGCAAATTAAAGTTAATAAAGTAGAAGACAAGTTTACCAAAGATTTAATGTTTTACCCTTCTTATCCAAATCTTTTTCAAAGGAATTCAACATACAGGATCGAGTTGAAAAGACCTTTGCTTATGTTGAAGTTATTTGAAAGTTGGATAATGGCAGACTCAAGAATATTTCTATTAACAATGTTGCTTGAATGGAATAAAACTGAAGCATTATTCCAATCAATACAGTGGGCTAACTCTGACAAATGGACAAAAAGGGCACTGGACAACTGTCCTGTTCTAACGGAATATTGATGCTGTTTTATACGTGTGTGCAAATCCTTTCCCGTCTGACCTATGTAAAAGGAATCACATTGTTTACAACCAATTTTATAGATAATGCCTGAATTATTGGTAGGGCTATTTTTTACTATGATATTTTTCACAATATTGTTATATGAAAATACTACATTAATATCCAAAAGTTTAAGTACATTAGCAATGCCTAAAAAGCCCGGGAAAAATGGAAGTACTAAAATATTTTTTGACAAGTACGAGTGTTAATATTGACACGATAGAAAGTTCGTTTTGCCTTGTTGAGACAAGATTCCATAACGCAGATGGATAACACAAATCACTTCCAATACCGTTGATTTTTTCCAATTCGGCATCGATGTATTCCGGACTGACGATCCTAAGGGCGCGGAGAAACATTGATGAAAATATGGCCTTCTTAGTGGGGGTATCATGTCCCGAGTAAAAGTGTACGTAGGACAAATTGTTTGTCGTTTTCCGATATATACTAAACTTAAAACCTGGGCTTTCCCTATGTACACGCACATCCAAAAATGGGATTGAATTGTCTTGCTCAACTTCTAAAGTAAACTTAATGGAGGGGACTTGATCATTTAACTGAAGGAGGAAGCTATCCAGGTCACGATTCATGGGCCAGATACACAAAATATCGTCGACGTACCGCAACCAAGGGATGCCAACCCCCAGGATTCTCGGAATATAGGTAATTTCGAAAACTCCATATAAATATTGGAGAGGAGGGGCGATAAGGGGTTGCCCATAGCCATACCAAAAACTTGTTGATAATACTCGTTATTGAAAGTGAATTTACAGTCTTTGATGCAAAGCTTAATGAGTTCCAAAACAATGTGTGAAGGTAGTGGCAGGTCATACTTATGTAATTCTTGGGAGAGAAAGTCAAGCATATCGTCAATCGGCACTTTTGTAAACAATGAGCAAACATCAAAACTAATCAATTTATCGTTAGTTTCAGTACGTGCATTATTCAATTTTTCCGTAAGATCCATGGAATTTTTTACATGTGAATCAGAGATAGTTCCGAGAATGGGGGACAAGACTTTGACAAGCCATTTGGAGAGTTTATAAGTAATAGAGCCCACCGAGCTAATAATAGGGCGCATAGGGTTACCAGGTTTGTGGGTTTTAATAAGACCATAAAGGTAGGGCAGAGCAGGTGAAGTGGACATGAAAAGCGGAATTAAGTTCTTATGATCTTTGAGAAGGCGTTTCAAGCCACTATTAAATGATTTGATGACGTCATCCTGCGGGTTCTTCCTAAGTTTGGTGTATGTGGCGGGTCCTGGAGAAGCTCGTTCATCTTTCCGATGTAGTCCACTTTGTCCATAATAACTATGGTGTTAGCCTTGTCTGCTTTAGTAATATGGAGCTCCCCATCTTTTTTTAATTGTGAGAGGCTATTGCGAAAACGTTTAGGAAAGTTATCTTCGTAATTACCATTCGCCGCACTATAAACGAGGCCTTTAACTATGTTAAACAAATACTGAGGGAGATTACACTGTTTTTCAAAACACGCGAGACTGTAACAAATTTGTAAAGCCGAAGGTTTTTTAACAATAAAAAAGGACATACCATATCCAAGGGCACTTTTTGCATCGTCACTAATGTTTTTCGAAGAAAGGTTCAAAACACACTTTGAGCTTGCTTTTTTACTCCACTGGCTATCTCGAATGAGACTTTTAATTTTTCGATCCAAATGTTACGAAGTGAAGTAGTTCTCCGACGCAACTCGTTGTAAATTTCATCAAACAAAGGTTGGATCCACGGTTGGGGAATAACGGTTACAAAATTATGTTTGGCGATGTTTAAATTTTTGAAGGCGGACCACTCATTTTGTCTGGTGACTTCAATATGTTTCTTTAAAATTAATCTGCTGAAGTTGTTGAACGGATGGTCGTCAATTTGTCTGAGGCGAATCGGAAGCAGGGATTTGGGAAGAACTTGCTCCTCCAGACACTTAGTAAGAAACTTCCGTCGGATACGAATTGCATGCCCCTTCATTAATGTAGAAGAAAACACAGACACAAACGGAGACAAGAGAGGGAACAGCAAGCCGAAGGAACGCGTGGTGAGCATTATATGAAAATTATTTCACAAAGGTAACACGTGAAAAATATTTATGATGAATAAAACCACGAAGGAAAGGAAACACAAAATGGTGCTCAAGCGCTTTCGTCTAATGACATCCTCAGGAACACTGAAGTACATAAAAAGGGTTAAGCCTATATATAGGTTACAGAAAGAAAAAAAAAAAGAAAAATAAATAACATACATACACACACACACATATATATATATATATACATACATATCTATATATACAAATACATAACCAAACTTAGGAAGAACCCGCAGGATGACGTCATCAAATCATTTAATAGTGGCTTGAAACGCCTTCTCAAAGATCATAAGAACTTAATTCCGCTTTTCATGTCCACTTCACCTGCTCTGCCCTACCTTTATGGTCTTATTAAAACCCACAAACCTGGTAACCCTATGCGCCCTATTATTAGCTCGGTGGGCTCTATTACTTATAAACTCTCCAAATGGCTTGTCAAAGTCTTGTCCCCCATTCTCGGAACTATCTCTGATTCACATGTAAAAAATTCCATGGATCTTACGGAAAAATTGAATAATGCACGTACTGAAACTAACGATAAATTGATTAGTTTTGATGTTTGCTCATTGTTTACAAAAGTGCCGATTGACGATATGCTTGACTTTCTCTCCCAAGAATTACATAAGTATGACCTGCCACTACCTTCACACATTGTTTTGGAACTCATTAAGCTTTGCATCAAAGACTGTAAATTCACTTTCAATAACGAGTATTATCAACAAGTTTTTGGTATGGCTATGGGCAAATTCTTATCGCCCCTCCTCTCCAATATTTATATGGAGTTTTTCGAAATTACCTATATTCCGAGAATCCTGGGGGTTGGCATCCCTTGGTTGCGGTACGTCGACGATATTTTGTGTATCTGGCCCATGAATCGTGACCTGGATAGCTTCCTCCTTCAGTTAAATGATCAAGTCCCCTCCATTAAGTTTACTTTAGAAGTTGAGCAAGACAATTCAATCCCATTTTTGGATGTGCGTGTACATAGGGAAAGCCCAGGTTTTAAGTTTAGTATATATCGGAAAACGACAAACAATTTGTCCTACGTACACTTTTACTCGGGACATGATACCCCACTAAGAAGGCCATATTTTCATCAATGTTTCTCCGCGCCCTTAGGATCGTCAGTCCGGAATACATCGATGCCGAATTGGAAAAAATCAACGGTATTGGAAGTGATTTGTGTTATCCATCTGCGTTTATGGAATCTTGTCTCAACAAGGCAAAACGAACTTTCTATCGTGTCAATATTAACACTCGTACTTTGTCAAAAAATATTTTAGTACTTCCATTTTTCCCGGGCTTTTTAGGCATTGCTAATGTACTTAAACTTTTGGATATTAATGTAGTATTTTCATATAACAATATTGTGAAAAATATCATAGTAAAAAATAGCCCTACCAATAATTCAGGCATTATCTATAAAATTGGTTGTAAACAATGTGATTCCTTTTACATAGGTCAGACGGGAAAGGATTTGCACACACGTATAAAACAGCATCAATATTCCGTTAGAACAGGACAGTTGTCCAGTGCCCTTTTTGTCCATTTGTCAGAGTTAGCCCACTGTATTGATTGGAATAATGCTTCAGTTTTATTCCATTCAAGCAACATTGTTAATAGAAATATTCTTGAGTCTGCCATTATCCAACTTTCAAATAACTTCAACATAAGCAAAGGTCTTTTTCAACTCGATCCTGTTATGTTGAATTCCTTTGAAAAAGATTTGGATAAGAAGGGTAAAACATTAAATCTTTGGTAAACTTGTCTTCTACTTTATTAACTTTTAATTTGCATTTTTTTTTTATTTTTTTTTTTTTTATCGAAACCTGACCATAGTCAGCATTGTGTTAAAACCCGGACAGAGTTCCAGTATAAATTTGTATTTTTATAATCCATTTGATCTTGTGCTAAAAATCGATTAACTTTTAATTTGCATTTTATTTTTTATATATATCGAAACCTGACCATAGGCAGCATTGTGTTAAAACCCGCAGAGTTCCAGTATAAATTTGTATCTTTATAATCCATTTGATCTTGTGCTAAAAATCGATATTTTTCCTTACAAATTTGTACGCCTCACTGGTAATCCTTTAAGGTTTTAATTTTTAATTTTTTTTTTTTTTTTTACTACTCTGTTTATTGTATATATATGTATGTATGTATGTATGTATGTATTTGTATATATAGATATGTATGTATATATATATATATATGTGTGTGTGTGTATGTATGTTATTTTTTTTTTCTCTTTTTTTTTTTTTTTTCTTTCTGTAACCTATATATAGGCTTAACCCTTTTTATGTACTTCAGTGTTCCTGAGGATGTCATTAGACGAAAGCGCTTGAGCACCATTTTGTGTTTCCTTTCCTTCGTGATATATAGATATTATATATATATATATATATATAATATGTATATATATCCCGCCACGTTATAAAATCTTCCTGTTTCCCCACTAGTATGAATCATGCATACTGTATATACCCTTTCACCAAAGTTTAAAAATCAAAATTAAAAGCCTTTCTATCCATCCACATTCCACACCCCAGTTTTGGAGTCTGTGGAAGAATGAATGAACTACATTCATTTTTCCTTAAAGCAAAAGAGTGAAGGAAGCCATTTTGGTAAGGACAAATGGAATGGTGCTCTCAATGGCTTTTTCCCGACCGCCCAAAATGCTTCCTTTTACTCTTAATAGGCAGATGATTCTATTTTGCGCAGAACGTACAAAAAAAACTCTTTCCTTCAGAAGATAACCTAGATTCATCTGAAAAGTTACTCAAAATTCCATATATATATATATAATACACAATAATAATAATAATAATAATAATAATTACTACTATAATTCACAAAAAATGTGTCTGTCTGTCTGTCTGTCTCTCCGTCTGTCCGCAGAAAAACTTTTACGTTTTTGAACCGATTTCGACCAAACTTCGTATGGTGGATGGGGGTAATGAGTAATGAACTGAAATATATGTGTGACCAGCCCCCCCCCCCACCACCACCAATTACTGGGGGTTCAATTATTTGTTCAATAAAACTATAGTCATGAAAATCTTAAGCTTCACAAATCTTGACACAATGTGAAGCTTAAGATTTTCATGGTTGCGTTCTTTTCTATAGTTTTAGCGAGGTACTGGGGCTTTTGGGCCCAATAATTGGGAGGGGGAGGGGCTGGTCACACATATATTTTCGTTCATTACTCATCATCCCCATCCACCATACGAAGTTTGGTCGAAATCGGTTCAGAAACGTAAAAGTTTTTCTGTGGACAGATGGACAGATATTAGGTAAATTATAGTAAGACTAGCAAAAATACCCGTCCTACGGGCGGGATATTCTCTAAGGCAAGTTAGAGTTTAACATTTACAATTAGCTCACGAATCACTTAAATTTAAAATGCAGCTTCACAGATTTTATTTGAAGCAAACGAAGCAGTTAAATTTCAAATACAACTTGTCACATTTTTTTTTACTAATCATGGCTACCGATGCGTAGCTAAAATTTTTGATGGCTACATTCTTTTCTAAATTTATTCACCAACTTGATTTTCAAATAAAACTATAGTCATGAAAATCTTAAGCTTCACAAATCTTGACACGATGTGAAGCTCAAGATTTACATGGCTGCGTTCTTTTCTACAGTTTTATTGCGGTGCTGGGGCCTTCGGGTCCAGTAATTACAACGCTAGGTATATGCATTTTTTATAGTTTTATTGACCAAATAATTGAATCGACAGTAACTGGGGGACCGCAGGCCCCCCAATTTCTGTCCATTGTTAACCAACCTAACCTGACCAAATCCAAAATCATTCCCACAACTTTGTTTTCCTTCTAATATTATTCTATTTTTAAAAACCAACCAACCAACCAACCAATCCAGCTCTTTTTAGAGGCCCAAAAATTCACGGACAGATAGACTCATAAACAGATTCACACAACTTGCAACACAACAACACCCATCATAAACATCAATACAACACTCAAGACATTTAATCAGATCATCAATAATGCAAACAAATACATACCCAAGGGCAACATTACGAAATACAACCCAAATTACTCTAGAGAAATAGCCCACCTCATAAGGCAACGTAACAACCTCAAACATAACACACAAACACCACACACAGAAGCCATAAAACAGCAGATACAACAGCTCAACACAGAAATAAACAACAAACTCAAAGAAAAACAAACATAAACATTTAGGGAATTCATAACACTAAACCACTCCACAGATACATCCAGGCTATACAAGACTATAAACAGCATTACCCACTCCAACAGCGGTATTCACACCTCACACGCGGCTATCTGTCGCAGCCAAAATAATATCCCAACATACACACAACACGCTAACATTCTAGTTAATCACTACGCAAAGATAAGTCACTTAAACAGAGACAACAACCAGAAACACGCAGGCAGACAAACAGCCAGACACAAGAAAACCTTCAGACTCGACAAGACCATTACACCCTTCAATACAGACCAGACCAACAAGATCATCAAAAACATTGGACCAGACAACATATCTAACATACACCTTAAACACTTGGGCCCACAAGGAATACTAGCTCTCACAAATATCAGCATATATTCATACCAACACTATATTATTCCTGACATATGGAAACAAGGTAAAATTATTACACTACTCAAACCAAAGAAAAATCCAACAGAACCAGCTTCCAATAGACCCATTACTTTACTATGCACACCTTCCAAAGTAACAGAAAGACTAATCTTACAAATCACCAACCCACACATACCACTATCGCCTACTCAACATGGATTCAGACCTCACCACTCAACCACGACATTACTCACTAACCTCACGCAGCACATCATGGATGGCATCAACTCCAGAAGACCAGCTCAACGTACACTATTAGCAACAATAGACATTAGTAAAGCATTTGATGCTATCCCACGCTTCCCTCTCATAAACAAAATGGTCAACACAAACATGCACAATAACACCAAAAGGTGGCTAAGCAACTATCTTTCAGGAAGATACTCACATGTCACATTTAATGGCAAGTCATCCAAAAACAAGCTTTTTCCGAACGGGGTCCCTCAAAGCTCTGTTCTCTCACCAACACTCTTCAACTTATACATGCATGACATTCCAACACCCATAGATAACAAGCTTACCTTATCATCATATGCAGATGACATCACTCTAACATCCACCCACAACAACATCGACACCGCTACAAATAACCTACAAACATACATAAACAGTATACAAGACTGGCTCACACACAATAGACTCAAAGTAGCGCCCACAAAATCAACCATCACCTTGCTGACAAGCAACACAAAAGAACACCAAGTAATTCCACAGCTTACACTAAACAACACCAACATTCCACACACTCACAGGACCAAAATACTTGGGGTCACATACAACACATCATTATCTTTTGCAAACCACATTCAGGACATTAAAAACAAATGTACGTCAAGACTTAACACGCTTAAGGTACTAACAGGCACAAACTTTGGACACCAGCAGGAAACAACATCACTCATATACAAACAATATATTCGCTCAGTTATGGACTATGCTAGCCCATGCTGGGCACCCATTATCTCAAACACACACATAAACACCTTACAGACAATACAAAACAACGCACTTCGTATCATTACAGGATGCACTCAAACAACACAATAGAACACCTTCACACAGAAACAAAAATACTGAAAGTTAGGGAACATTTAGACATGAGGGGAACACAATTCATGGCAGCAGCGACAACTAACCCACAACACCCTTGCCATTACATGTACAATCATGCACCGACACCTCGCACCATTAAGGTAACACCAGAGAGACATTATAACCAAATACTCCATTCCATACCATGCCCCACAGACATCACATAGTACAGAAAACACATACACACATACCTAACCCACAAAGCACTGACACGACTCGGTCCGAATGCGGTCCTAGGTGCGAAGTTGCCACCCACTGACAGGTCAGAAACCAACCTGAGCAGATCGGATCGAGTTAACTTAGCACGATTCCGATTTGGACATCACCCCAACTTACTGACATATAAACACAGAATAAACAACTCCACAGACGACACCTGCCACCTGTGCCAGGACACACCACAAACAATTGAACACATTATGACAGACTGTACCGCTCTAGCACAACAACGAACACAACACAACATCACTAGTGCGCTGAACCTCTGGTCCACTCCGTAGAGGGCGATCGGTTACCTGTGTGCCGCCGCGCCGGCTTGCTCGATCAGGGTGGGCTGATCGGCTAAACAACAACAACAACTTGCTTTTATATAGCGTGTGTGTATGTATATATATATATATATATATATATATTATATATTATATATATATATATATATATATATATATATATATATACAGGGTGTTTCAGAAGTCCCTCATTATTTTTAAAATTTTATTAAAATAGCAATTACAAGAGGAACCAAATGACAATTTGGTTGCTGAGTCTACGATTTATGAGAATTTTGGTGGCATCAAACTTGGCTTCATAAGTCTACTGGAAAGTCACTGGTACACCTCAACGTGGGCACCGTCTTTTTCGAAACAAGGGAGCCACCGTTTTACGCATTCTTGGCCGACATTGGACAACATTTCGGGAGTAACAGAAGCACACGCATTCCTGATCCGTTCTTCTAGTGTGGGGAGGACTCGCGGCTTGGTGGCGTACACTTTGCTCTTAATGTAGCCCCACAAAAAGAAGTTGCATGGGGTAAGATCAGGCGAGCGAGCAGCCCATTCGATGGGACCACGGCGACCAATCCACCGATCCGGGAACTGCTTATTCAGAAATGAGCGAACCTCACGCGAGTAATGAGCAGGGGCACCGTCTTGCTAGAAAATGACTTCTTGCATGTCAGCTACAGCTGACAGTTGGGGGATGCAGAACTCCTGAAGCATACGAAGGTAATTGTCTCCGTTGACGTTCACGGAATTTCCATCTTGATCCCGGAAGAAGAACGGATCAATCAGCCCAGCTGAGGAGATGGCACACCAGACGACCAATTTCGGCGTGTCCCTTTCATGTTCACGGATCTCCGCAGGATTGTGAGTTCCCCAGATGCGGGTGTTGTGCCGATTGACGCGACCAGAAAGGTGGAAGAGAGCTTCGTCGCTGAACCACATGTGCTCCAGGATCGATGGGTCTCTTTCGTAGTGATGCAGCAGTGTCTCACACATCTCCACCCGGCAATCGTAGTCTTGAGGTTCCAGCTTCTGAACCACCTGGATCTTGTACGGATACAGCTTGAGACCACGCCGCAAAATCCGTTGGATAGATGTCGCGCTGATGTTCAGTTCCGCAGCAGCTCGCCGAATGGACTTTCCTTGACTCTGAGTAAACGCCTCACGGACAGTTTCGACATTCTCCTCACTCCGCCCACTTCGAGGTCTTCCTGATCGTGGTTTGTCTTTTAAGGATCCGGTCTCCATAAACGTCCGGTGGGTGGCGACGATGGTGTTCCTCTCCGGTGCATAATGCTGTCCGTAGACTGCCCGGAAATCGTCGCTGCACTTCGACCACAGATTGAGAAACCTCCTGCCATGCAGCGATTTTACACCCTGCTCTAGAGTCAGCATGGTAGCAGAAGAAAACGGAGCAAAACTTCAAATGTAGACTCAAAAACATTCTCAACTACTGAGTAAGAGTTTATCACAAGATGAACGTCGTTGGTCGATTAGCTGCAAAGAAAATTGAAAATCAAATTAGTGAGGGACTTTTGAAACACCCGGTATATATACAGGGCCGGATCTAGAAGTTGCGAGGCCCTAGGCAGATCTAGAAATTGCGAGGCCCTAGGCCTATATATATGAAAATATGGACTTAATTATCGATACTATCCCAGCAATATTAGAATCCCGCATAGACAGAACTATGCCAGCACTTAAAAATTAAACCAAACCAAAATAATCACGCATGGAAATTGTATAAGAAATATAAATAAACCATACAAATAAGTATAAATTATAATATGAATCAAGATTTGTATCGAAAATATAAGAATGATTTCTAAGATTTATATAATATTATGGTAATGACTTTCCATAGTATACAAACGTTTTTCATATGTGATGTATAAAAGATGTTGACATTTCATTTTTTATAATAGTGAGCGATCGACTTATCAGGCTAAATATTAATGCTTTAATATTTGGTTCAGATGCTCCTTGAATATTACAGCAATGCTTTTCTACTTTTCTTCGAGCTAAACTCTTCAATTAATTGAGAATAATCTAATGAATTTGTTATATCGTTTTCTATTGATAACATAGCTAATGATTGCAATCTCGCTTGAGACATGGTGGAACGCAAATATGTTTTAATAAGTTTGAGACGCGAGAAACTTCTTTCAGCCCAGCCGAAGCAACAGTAACTGGGATGGTTAATACTATTCGAAGTGCAACATAAACATTAGGATAAATCTCAATTAGTTGTTTTTGCACTATATAAACAAGGGCATTTCCGAGATCTGTTTTCTCAGGTATAAACCTGCAAAGTACTTTAAGTTCTTCATAGAGTTCTAAATCATTAATATCACTTGAACAGAACGCGCAAAACGGCTTGAGCGAGGCCCCCTTTGGCGCGAGGCCCTAGGCGATCGCCTAGTTCGCCTATAGCTAAATCCGGGCCTGTATATATATATACTCTGTGTGTGTGTGTGTGTGTGTGTGTGTGTGTGTATATATATATATATACACACCGTATATTATATGGGGGTTGCAGAACCTTCTTTTATTTTAGTTTAGGATTTTCTAATACTTTTCAAAAAGTTTTGCGTTCACGTATGTAAATTATAATAATTATATTTTCTGTAATTTTGGGCTTCATATCAATTCAACAGTTCGTAAACAGCGTTGGAATACTGATATACTGTACTTCTTACATCTTGACATTTTGAAGCTATAATCTTGGGTTTCTTCCCAATTTTGATCATTTCTACTTGTATTTCAGTCATTGTTCAATAAGAAGAAATCCAAAGTGGGAATCCCTTTGAGGCGATTCTTAATCGATTCATTCCCATTCTGATTGTAGGATTTCCAACGATGTTAGATTTTTCGCGTCAATTGCGGAACATAACTCTTTTTATCCTTTCTCAAATGAAGAAACTCGCCTCCTAAATTTGGAATTCCTACTCCAAGCATTCTCACTCTCAGACCACGAATGGTAATGGCTTCAAGTAGGAAGTAATCACTATCCTGTACGATTTATTGGCATTTAAAGATGAATTAAATGCGTATAAAAGAAAGAGAAACTTTAATTTATCGGCGAAAATTGAAACGCAACTTCAGTATAGCGACGAAAACATTGATTGTAAACAGTCTGGGAATGAGTCACATACTGTATCCAACTGTCCTCTCCTCATTTGGAGTAGATATTCCTCAACTTTACTGAAAAATATTCAAAAAGCGCAAAATTTTGGGGCCAAAATGGCATGTGGATATGGAAAGAAAAAAGATCTGACTCTCATATCTACTTCCTCTGACTAGACGGCGGAGATTGAGAATCTAGAAATTCATGATAGGCAACCATCTGGATCGATCTTGGAACTTCGGAACTTCACTTTGACGGTCTTCCACTGAGCAATTCTGTTGTTTCTTTGAAAATAGGTAGAATAATACAATTTCGGGATGCTGATTCCAAATCTGGTATCATTTGTTTGCTATCACATCAGATTTTCTCACAAAATCAATAATAAAACTTCCTGATTTTAATGCCATCATATAAACATAATATTAGATGAAAGCTGGCATTATGCAGCAAAACAACCTTTAGACTTGACATTGAACTGTTAATGGACAATCTCCACTCTTTTGGATCATAATCTGTGCCCATAGTATTCATAAGACCAGGTATGTCAGAACAGAATACTAGAGAACCATCTATAGAGAAGAATTGGACAAATTCTTGTTCTCTGCTCCTGTACCAGGAATACGAAGTTCCAGCAGCCAGTAAATTTCTTTCACTCATCCTGGATCCTAAGAGTTTGGCAGCATCTTCCAGTAGGTCAAGATCTCGTACGGTACAAGATCATTCAGTTCTGCTTGAGTGAATAACTGTGGGTCTTTAGAACTCTTATCATCAATTTCAAAGTCACTGTGATTGCTAAGTTCTGTATCAGATTCAGAAACTTCATCAAGTTCATTGGGGCATGCAGGAATGGGAACATTATCACTGTGTGGAACAGAACGAATAGCAGATGGCAATGATGGATACACAATGGATAATTTTTCTTGGAGCTGAATCCGTTGCTATTACACAAACAGAAATAACAATCTTGGATATGATCTTTAGGCTCACGCCAAACCATAGGTACACCAAAAGGTAAGGACTTCCTTTTGCCTTGAACCCATTGCTTCAAATTCTCCACACATGATCGGCATACACTATGCGGAGCCCATGACTTATCCTAATCACCAAGCTTTACACCGAAATAAGCGAGGTATGATTTTCTTACAAATTCTGTGATATTCTGCCTTTGCTTTACTGATTGAAAATTACCACATACTGTATATAACAAAAAATATCAGGGTGGTTCTTGCAAGAACGGGACTTAGACATTGTTGGTGAAGTGAATCCGTGAATCTATGAAGTGAATTCGTGAATGCGTGAAGTAAATCCGTTACTTTGCACAATTATAGAATCTGAAACAGAAAATAAAAGAAAATTAATGAAAAACAAACAAGTTATTGTTTTAGCAGGCAAGAAATGAGGCTTTCTACTTCATAGAATGAAGTATATTTGAGCTTAAAATTACTGGTCTAAATAATAATTGCCTAATTCTGGAGAACACTAATGTGATGGATAAAAACAAAAGTACTTTTCTGTAATCTTATGGGGTAGGGACTAAAAAAATACAGTTTTTTCAAACAGCAATTTATTTGTATACTGGCGTTATCAACGAATATTGAATATATAAATAATGATGAAATGCGATTGTTGAGAACTTGAATATGGAAAGGTTAATATTAAATGATAACTTGGCAAATGGATTAATAATTATCAACGAATAATGAATATATCATATAAATAATTCATTTGAACAAAAATGAGAATAATTTCGAAATAAATTTAGTTTTAATAGTGAAAGTAAATGATTGAAATTTTACTTACCACTAGTAGATTCAACATTAACCCTATCTACAGGGTGGCCCATAAGTCCCAATCGGTTATAATTAAAGCAAAAATCTATCTAGCGGATTTTTAAAAACATTTTAAAAAATGTTTAAAAAGAAAAACTTAAAAAAACAAATTTTTCAATATTTCTAAACTTATAAACTTTTTACTTTTTTATTATTTTTTTTATTTTCTCTTTAATTATAACCAGTTTGGATTTATGGTCCACCCTGTAAAGTAATTAAATACACTAAGTTAAATAGGTAATAATATGATTAATAGGATTAATTGGTATGATCAGTGATGATGACTGAAAAGTTTATGTTTATTTATGGGATTGATAATGCAACAATAGTCAAAATTAAAGAGCAAATATGATGAATTTTAGTAAGATCAAAATAAAATTAAATATTATTATAAACATTGCCTCATATATGTATCAAATCGCCCATAATGCTGCACCAGGAATCATCCAAACAAAATATTAACTTCCCAAATACAACACCGCTTTAACACATGACAGTCATATACGTACATCAGAAAACCGAACTATATTCTACAGGGTGTTCCATTTAAATGGAACCATCAGGAGTAATTAATAATGTCTTTTTTTCAGATTTGTAAGGGTAAACGTAATAAAGGTAATAATAAGGTAATAAAGGTAATAAAGGTAAATAAAGTTAATAAAGGTACCAATATCCTTTCAACTCTTTATTACTCCTATTTAAATGGAACCATAGGGAGTGATAAAGATTGGATAGGATATTGGCACCTTTATTACCTTTATTTGCCTTTATTACTTTTATTACCTTACTTTACCTTTAGTACCTTTACCTTTATTACCTTATTATTACCTTTATTACGTTTACACAAATCTGGGGGGAAAAAAAGACGACATTATTAATTACTCCCTATGGTTCCACTTAAATGGAACACCCTGTAGATTGTGCGACTCGATCCTTATCCTCAACTGGTCCAAATCGTTGGAATTCACTTGATCAAGAGATAAAACAATCCAGGACATTAAAAATCTTCCAAAGGAAATTGAAAGACAAATTCACCAACTCATACAAGCCATAACTCTGTATCGCCTGTCTTATTTCAACAAACGACATTCTTGTTTCGATGTAGCTAAGCAAAAATAAAAATAACCGGTAAAACAAAAGCATATATGTACAAAGTCAAAGTATCTAAGGTTGTTAAGATACACAATAAGCAACGTATTTGATATTTCGACATTTTAATTATATCGTATTTAATTAATTATACGATGCATAGTCTTATTATATTTATATTTAATAATCATATTAATAATTAATTATTGATGTTAATTATTAACTGATACTGATATTGATAATATTAAATAGGCCCTATATTTAATTATTTTTCAGCGTCTAATATCCAAATAAATACGAAGGTATAATCTTAATTGAATACCTATATGTAATTATGTGTAGTTATGTGAATGTGTAATCCTAGTTGAATATCCTAACTGTACGATTATGTATTTCTAAACAAATGTTTGAAGCTTACAAAACAGATAAACTCCATATACTTCTCTCTCTTTGCCTCAATATCTTTAAAGCTGCTCTGCGTTATCTATCAAGATTTACCATACAACTTCATTTTGCCAATAAAGCATAAAGTTTGTTTGTTAATGGCAGTTCTTTTCTATGTAGATATATGAAGGCATTACCATCCTATTTTCCCGAATGTATAATGAGCAAGTGATTGCGTCTATATGTATGTATTGTGTTGTGTGTGTGTGTGTGTGTGTGTGTGTGTGTGTGTGTGTGTGTGTGTGCATATATGAGACATCGCGAGTACGAAGGGGCAAACTCGCCAAAACAGTTTTGAAATAGACGAGTTTAAACTTTGTAACTATTGTGTATGAGGGGCACATAGCGCTAATACACGCATTGAAAATAATTACATTTTGATCGTACGAGGGGGGATTTGGCTATACCAATTGTCTGTGGATGGAGGGACAATCGCAAAATCGTCAATGTGGCGAGTTCTAGAACCCCTCGTACTCGCGACGCCTCATATGTATGTACGAATGCTTCCTGTAGCAACAGATGGACTCATCAACTCGCATAAAAACAATAATAAATTGTAATAGTGATATTATTATTGTTGTGTTGCTGTTAATATTTTTTATATCGTCTATTGTATTCTAGTGTCTATACATATGCTTAGGAATGCACTACTGTCGCACTATCATATATACTCGTATATGTTATAATGTTTCAGACCAACAAAGACCCTAGGATCCACTCATGGCTGGTCTACCTAACTGTGTTCGTAATTGTGTATTGTGCATGTCCTCCGTGGTGGCGGAGGGGACCTACAATTTTACGTGGGTTCCGAACCACAAGGAACATAAGAACGTAAGAAATTTTTATAGTGGGCACACTAGGGGCCACGTCGGCCCATCGAGGCGGCTCCACTATGTAAAAACTGCCTGTACATTGCCAACAACCAATTTTTACAAAACTAAATAATTATCAATTTAAAACTAATTAATTATCAATTTAAAACTAAAGGTAGAATCTCTGGATCCAGAGGATCAAGTCATAATAGACTACTATCCACAAATATGTTACACTCTATATCTATTTATAACCGACATGCAAATATATCAGATCCAAAGAATCCAGTCAATTTCATTACGGTATCCATCAATACCAGTACCTTGCCAACCAAAAATAAGTCACGGTCCATATCAATTGCGGACCAAGTCACAATTTACAACCATATACATTACAATATATATACTTAGGATGAAAAGTGTAGGTGTGGCTGTAAAGACTGTACAGTAATGTAGAAATGTGTGTGTGCACCCATTTTGGGTCTCCCATTTAAAGGTGTTTGTGGGGCAAGCGAAGCTCATGAGTTTTTCAATACCTCACAGTACTATGGGGGGCACCGCTCGGCAGAGGAATCTCTTTAAATGGGGTGTGTAAGGACAGAGAGTGTCCCCTAACCCAAGATGCTGCCTCCCTATATCCCACAACACTTGTAAAACTATGTTTTCTTAAATTTGTTCTACATCTTGGCTTAAATAATTTCATACTATGACCTCTAGTCTGGTTATTGTGATCTTTAATGAAAAGATAATCAAAATCTATCTTATCCACCCTTAATTTTACTACAAACTATTCCAGCTATTTACGATTCTATGTGTAAAAAAGTTTTTGCCAACTGTTGTCTCGAACCTTCTACTTGTCAACTTACACCCGTTATTTCTAGTCCTATTATATTGAGATATTTCGAAAAAGCTATCTCTATCTACGTTATCGAACTCATTCATAGTTTTGAAAACCTGGATTAGATCACCCCTTAGCCTCCTAGTCTCGAGTGTAGTCAATTTTAACTCTTTAAGCCATCCTCGTACGACTTTGACCTCAGCAACGGAATCATCTTAGTTGTTCGTCTTTGAACTCTTTCGATTTTGTCTATATCTTTGCGCATATGCAGATTCCAAAATTGGATCGCGTACTCCAAATGAGGTCTAACTAATGATTTATAAAGAGGAACTATAATATCACGCGATTTGTACTCAAAATTCCGAGCTATAAAACCTAACACTTTGTTCGCTTAATTGACAACTGCTGTACTTTGTTTCGCTACTTTTAAATCACCAGTGACTATAACTCCTAAATCTTTTTCCTGCTCTATGCTTATGAACGCTTTCCCTGACATACTATCGACGTTAAATCTCATTTGCCATGTGACTGACCAATCAACGATTTTATTCAGATCATTCTGGATTTTACCTCTATCTTTCTTGAAAGTGGACGTTCAATTCTGCCAGTTGAGGTTTAAGTTTTGGTTTTTGGCTAAAAATACAATAGTTACCCCCTTTTCTTTGATGTATTCAATCCGACATGAATGCAACGAGTCTTTTGCTTATATTGAGGTTCTAAATGCAGTTGGGATTGGCTGCTTTAAACCATAGATTCTGTACTAAAGCTGGATCCCATCTGCTTTGCAGATAGCTGGTGAGAGAAGCTATATTTTTTGGGCCTCTTTGCGAGTGACCCGTTGCCCACGTCGGGCTAACATCATGAAAAAGAAAAAACTATAGTTTTTGTCATTTACCATTACTTATTCGGACTATACTGGATTTAATTTTCCCAGAAGAGTTCCTTGTTCCATGCATGGTCTGTGTGTATCATAAAAGACCTCAGGGGATTCTATCCCATATATAATTATATATTATAATATATATATATATATATATATATATATGGGATAGAACTCAGAATACTAGTAGCTTCGAGCAATTTATTTTCTTAAGGTGCTATAATTTGTACATTTTTGTTTTCTTTTTTTCTCCCTTTTCACTGAATGTTTCAGAGAGATTTGCACCACGTATGCAGCTTTTCGTTTGTTTTGCACACTGTACAACACCCATCACAGTGGGAAAAACTTTAAGAGCTGGTAGCGACCCCTTAACATGCTTTGATTCCTTTCAAATTTTGTGTACTTTAGTTTTAGTCAATCCTTATAAGTGTACGGGGTATCCCAAAAGAAATTACTATTTTTTAGTTTTACCTCCAATAAGGGCCACCCTAATATACGAGTATGTGTGTGTGTATATATATATATATATATATATATATATATATATATATATATATACATATATATATATATATATATATATATATATATATATATATATACAGGGCGTCCCAAAAAAATGTATACACACTTTAAATAATTATAAAGGCAGTGTTTATTAAAATACATTTCATTTTCAAAATGTAATAGAATCTACAGACATTATTTAATTGTATTGTCAACGCCTGTTTTCAAACTGACGTCCGTTCTGGTCCAGGCACTGCTGATAACGCGAAGCAATGGAATCGCAAACATCACGAAACATTTCGTTTGGTATTTGTGTGCATTCTCGTTCAATGGCTGCTCTCAATTCAGCGACTGTTGCAGGTTTTATAGCGTAGACTTTGTCTTTTAAGTATCCCCATAAAAAAAAGTCTAGTGGTGTGAGGTCTGGTGAACGCGGAGGGTATTCTACGAAACCCCTTCGTCCAATCCACATCCACATTGTGCCAAGTACCACTCGCAATACTCCACTCTTCGGTCCGGATCATCTTCATTAATAGCATGGACTAATCTTGGAATGTAACTTTTCCATTGACAGCGCTTCAAAATGCGTTGGACAGACGATTCTGAAATTCCTACCTCACGACTCGCTTGCCGCACAGATTTTCTTGGACTTTGGTGATACGTTTCCAGTACTCTTTCTTGCTTTGTGGGGCTTGTCGATGTCCGTGGTCTTCCGGAACGCTTCTTGTGGACATTCTGAACAGTTCCATCGGCTTCAAACTTATCTCTAATTCGAGTGATGGTAAGTCGCGTTGGTGGATCTGTTTGAAACTCCCTCCTAAACTGTCTTTGCACTTCAACTGCGTTTTCACACTTCCAGTAGCATTTTAGAATGAATTTCCTTTGTTCAAAGCTTAGTCTGACTGCCATTATTAATTCTAATGGGTTTAACTTGGAAAGAAAGAAACATCAATTGAGCTATCAGCTGTTAAAGTGTGTATACATTTTTTTGGGACGCCCTGTGTATATATATATATATATAGCAAATTGCAGGAAATGTTCCCTCATACAAAGGGGCAGATATCTGGAACGCTATACCTATAAATATCAGACAAGCACCATCATTAATTTCATTTCTCAACTCACTAAAGAAACACTTTATTAACTTCGATTAATGTATGTATATATATATATATATATATGAAAATTATTTCACGAAAGTAACACGTGAAAAATATTTATGATGAATAAAACCACGAAGGAAAGGAAACACAAAATGGTGCTCAAGCGCTTTCGTCTAATGACATCCTCAGGAACACTGAGTGTTCCTGAGGATGTCATTAGACGAAAGCGCTTGAGCACCATTTTGTGTTTCCTTTCCTTCGTGGTTTTATTCATCATATATTATATATATATATATATATATATATATATATATAATATATATATATATATATATGCATATATATACATACATTAATGTGTGTATATATATATATATATATATATATATATATATATATATATATATATATATATATATATATACAAAACAAAATTTTCAGGTACGTCTGGGTTTTCAGAGCCACACACAGCAGCCGATGCTTCTGTAACAAGTCGTACTCCTCGCTCTACTGCTTGCGTATGACACGGAAACTGGTCGAATTCTAACTTTACTGTATTGTTTTCTTGATTTACGAAATGTAGCAGTTCGTCATCTGTGATATTCTGGGTTAATGGAGGCTCTAACCTGCCATCTTTTTGCCAGTTAGCAATCAAATCAGTGTAGTCAGATGCAGTGAAATTTATTTCAGGTATTTTGAAGAACCTGATCCCCATATGCCTTACAGCTCGAGCGGACATTAGCCTTCGTAAAGCAAGCTTTCTTCTATGTTGATGTTCATCTACAAGTATTGCTATCAGCAAATTTTCTGGGTGAGCATAAAAACCGTTTCTCTGAATGACTGGATCAATCACTGCTTTCAATTCTGTTGAAAGATATCTCGAATTTTGAATTATATACCATAATTTTTTTGAGCCATCTGTAGCTACATGGTACATTTTAATTCGAAACCAACTTGGAGCATATACCTTGCAAATAAACTGTGCCATAGTGAGAAGAGATTCTGAAGGATTTTCGGATGATACGTACAAACGCAATATTCTATTAGCAGTCGTTAACCATCGTAAATGATTTAAAGCACCTGGATCACGTTTTTCCAAATCTGATGAACAAAGGCCAGATGAGACAGCTTTGCAAATATCCAGCAAATATTTCTGATCGGTGCTTAATTCAATATTTTCTAAACACTCTGGCAGATCAATAGGAATTGGAACAAATGAAACAACCCCATATTCCTGACATTTAGCCATTGCTCTGCCAATTTCACCTGTAAATGCTGTTGGTCCACTGGTGCAGCCATCGAGATTTTGGAAGAGATGACGAAGAGGGAGTTCATTCATGTGTAACATGCACACCATCCACTGTAATGGGCGTGTGAGATGTTGTTCTAGACGACGAATTACACCACCTTTCCATCCAATATTTGTTATTGTACCATCACAGTCAACAACTCTAAATGTGTTTTGATTAATATCACTTTCTTGCAGAAATGATAGTATGGAGTCACATATGTTTTTACTACTTCCAGACAACGGAGTAGTGTGACCAAGAAATACTGACTGAGGTTCTTGGATGATGGTAATATGTTCCTCTACAATGGTTTTCATAACAAACTTCTGATTCTGCTTAAGTTTCACTCGTGTCTTATCTTTTCGTCCATCAAAGTATAGTCCCTTGCACTGGAAAGTCCTTTCACCGCTTTGCACTTCTTTTCTCACCTTTTTCCTTTCGCGTCTAACTTTGTGTCTGTCTACTGCAAGAGAGGTATTTTCTTTGTCAATTATTCCCATATCCTGGATTCCAGAGCTGGCGATAGCAGCTGCAGCACGATCGGAAACACCATAACGATCACAAGTTCTAGCAAACACAGGATACTAATTCTCATTTGGCTTAGGCCTAATTAAAGACTTGCTACTTGTTTTTATAGAAACCTCTGATTCAGAACTAGAAAATTCGGAATTTGCTTCCGATTCTGATAAAGGATAGTCCTGATTCAAGTGTGCCGTACCAGTGCTTGCTTCACTATCCAGGGGTCTTTTCTGGCTAGCTAATTTGCGTTCACTACACTTCTTCAGAACTTTTGTCAGTTGTGTTCGCTGGGTCTTCTAGAAATTTTCTTTCAGCAATAGGAACTCTTCGAGACTTATCGCATTGACATAATTTTGATCTACACTGGCATGCAGCTACATCGAATAACTTTTCTGATTCGTTGAGAAACTTCTGAAATTTATGACCAAAACTTGGCGTTCCAGCTCTCTTAACTGATTTCAACAAACTCTGGTATTTGTCATGGCACGTTCGTATCTTTCTAATCATACTACTGTAACAGATGATAGGTATGGAAGCCTTTTTCCATATTACTTCAAGGTCAAAAGCAACCTTATTAGCAATTTCAGCGACTTTCGGTTCAGCACTAGATGACAATTGTTTAAAACTCCATCCTTATGTGCTGATAATGGCAAATAACATTTCTGATTGTTGGAAAAATATTAAATGTAAAGGGGATTGGTTTAAAATCTGATATTTGACTGATTGCTGATAACTTCTTCCGTTCAACTTTTCTTGTAGAAACCATGATGACCATCTAAATTAAAAAAAATACTGAATTACTGAAGTAAAGATACTAGACGCACTCTCTCAAAATAAAACGTCTCACACTGAGTCTGTTTACTATGAATTATTGCCACAACTTTTCCTGAAAACAGAGTTACCAACCAGATTATTAGTTTTTAATTAAATTATTTTAATTTAAATTATATGGAGCTCTTCCAGTAAAAATGGATTATGAGCAGATCTCATCGAGAGTAATAACTACTTATTACTACTGAATATTTCAAGTGGCTTGCGGAACCTCTAAATGACTATGAATTGTATTGATTTTTTTAATAGTCATTACACGCATCAATACACAACTTTTGTACACATTTACAAATTGATACGTAAATATTTTTATTGTCGCTCCACCTCAATGTAAATATTACTAAACAATGAAAATCACCCATTATATATGCAAAATTCACAATCTTAAATTGGATGCAATCACAAGCTATATAAATTATATGTTAAAAGTTTCCATTATATTATGCCATATTTATAATGTGCTTCATTTATTTGTATTTTTTGTAACTTTAAGATTGTATCATCATTTCTAAGTTGTAATAACAGAAATTAACTATTATTGGTATTTCAACATGTTCTGTTTATCGTACTGTTTACCATTTTTCTTTTCTATTATTTCTATTATTATTTCTATTATCATACCGTATTGTTTACCTCTTTCTTTTCTATTACGAGTATTTAGAAGATTATTTCAATTTTCATTTGTAACGACAGAATTAACTAAATGCAACTTTATTTTATTTTCCATTAATTCTATTTATAACTCTTATTTTCCTTTGTAAAAATAGAAATGAATCTCAAAGATTTTCGCCTGAAAAGCTGTCATGCTTCCCAACGGAATATTCAGATAAGAATATTCTGTAATTAGACACCGTGCCACTAAAAAATACAAAATTAAACGTTAACGTCAACAATGTGTAAACCTAAATGTATGTGATGTATAATTGTATATCTTATGTAATGTGTTCTTTGTGAATAAAGATCATTATTATTATTATTATTATTATTATTATTATCATTATTATTATTATTAAAGTCCAAGCTCAAGCACACAAAGTAGGAAAAGTGTTGCTTTCAAAACAGAACTGGAAAAGTATTTGACTTTTCCACTGATAGATAGATAGATAGATAGATAGAATAACCTTTATTAATAATAATAAAATAAATAAATTTTTTCAATTTACAATGTAAACCAGTTGTTGTGAAATATTTGAGTGCACCTCCCAGATCCCAATTCCGTAAACTCAGAGCAATTATTTAGTGCTACGGGGAAATTGTATACAGAAAATCGCAATAGGTTGGCTCCTGATAATGCAGAAAAGCTTCTTTTCATTATGAAAAACCTAAAATTTCTTGAAAAGCGAAGGCATGAAATAATTACCAACATCACCAGTATTAAAAGTGTTACATTTGACACCGAAGGTGAGAAGGTATTGTCATGACCTAGGCTGTATGTCATTGTTAAGGATACGGGCTTCATTTTTGGTACACTCGTCGCAATGCTGGTGATGTTGACTCAATTTTTAAAAAAAATGGTCGTTTTGTAAATTTTTTGCTTTTTAAGTTGCTTTTGTACTTCAATTCAGAGCATAGCATGCAAACTTCAGTTCTTTGGTACTTCACAATATGTTGATTTTTAATTTATTACGTACTACATATTATGTATACATAAAGGTTCTAGTTTTTGTTGTAAATTTGTAATTTGTTTTTTATTTTGTAGTATAGATTCAATAATGTTTTCCTGTGTGAATTTCTTTTGATCCCAGGTTATAACATAGAATAATCATGACATCTTATAATATTTTCTCACTAGCATTGTGAATTTTAGTTTTGAAGCAGAAAATGGAACAGTGAAGGATTTCAGGGGGAGAATAATGAAAAATAAACCATATTAATTTAGGGAAAACTATTCAAAGATATCCTGACTTTTAGAATCCATGTAAATTGGATTGGCACATCAATTTGATTAATTTTAAATTTAGAAATAAATGACCGGATTATAAAACATAGGTCGGATAGCTACCGGGTATCCGGCACATCCCCATTCAGAATTAAACATATGGGGTCCCAGTGGATTTGACAAAAATAAATAAAAATGTAGCGTGCGCTATAAATTGAACGTTAAAGATGCTTAAATGTGTACATTCCTTATTATTTGGAAGTTTAAACCATAAAAGGTCATTAACCCTGTACATTGTACAACATCAACCGATAAGGCACACTGTCAGGTAGCGTTCGAATTTAAAAGAGGATTAACTCGTGTGATGGAAGGAACTGAAATAAAATATTGTTCGGTTTTTTTTTTTGGTTTTTTTTTGTAAGAACGAAATATATTTGCTGTGTTTTCATTCGTTTCTTTTTTGTCTGAAAGGACTTTTTTTTTCTAAAAGGTCCACACCAGAGTACCCCTCCAACAGGTACACCTGGTCTTAAAAAGAGGATTAACCTCCTATTTAGAGAAGGAATTTAAATAAATTTTATTTGTTTTTTTTAAGAACAATATATTTGCTGTGTTTTCACATATCAGAAAATTGTAAAGAATAATACAAGCCATAAAAGGTCATTAACCCTTTATCGCGCAGTGTGACTTTACAATTTTATTCAGTCTCAGAAAGCCCTCTGAGTAGTAAAGGGTTAAAAGGCGTTTGCTTAATCCTTTACTGCACAGAGGTCTTTCCAAGACTGAATAAAATCGTCTGACATTAGCCAGAACAAAATCAATAAAGTCACACTGTCCGACAAAAGGTTAAACCTATAAGCCATAAATCTTATATCTTCTTTACCTTATTAATTTCTCTCTCTCTCTCTCTCTCTCTCTCTCTCTCTCTCTCTCTTCTCTATATATATATATATATATATATATATATATATATATATATATATTAAAATGTAAGGCACTTATTCCTTTTCCCCCCACAATTTCTTTTTTCACGGTTAGGTCACCTGTCCGCCCTTGACAATTGGTTAGGTTAAGTCATAACTTAACCTAACCAATTGTCAAGGGCATACAGTTGACCTAACCAGGAAAAAAGAAATTGTGGGGGGAAAAGGGGGGGAGAAAGATAAATAACAGAGGATTTGAGATGTTTTAGGAGAGCTTATTTGTGTTTTAAGATCGACAGTATGATAATAAAAACCCACTCTAATAGACAGAATTTATTTCCCCAACAGTTTCGATGCCCACTGGCATCCTCTTCGGGTGGATACAGAAAAACGAATGATCCAAAAACAAGAGGGAAAACAGTCCCTGGATTGTTCCCTTCTCGCTTTTGTTCCTTCGTCTTCGGTTTGTAATTTCGGTAATAATAAATAATAATGCAGTAATAAAATGCCCTTCCGGTGTCGGGAGAACGGGATCTAACCTACGTGCGAATTTCTTAATGGTCTCTGGGTTGTTTCTTTCTCGCCTTTTTTATTCGTTTTTCGGTTTATAATTTCTGTAATAATAAACAACAATGTAATAATAAATGTAATAATAAATTTATAATTTCTGTAATAAATAATAATGCAATAATAAATGTAATAATTATGTAAAAAAATAATAGAATCTGTATGTATAGAACAAGAAGATAATTTTAATTTGTGCGAAGGTACGTAATAAGCGGGACCCTATAATAAAATGCCCTTCTGGTGTCGGGAGAACGGGATCTATCCAATGTGTGAATTTCTCAATGGTCCCTGCACTCCCTGGACTGTTTTCCCTCTTGTGTTTGGTCCATTCGTTTTTCTGTATCTACCCGAAAAGGATGCCAGTGGGCATCGAAACTGTTGTGGAAATAAACTCTCTCTATTAGAGTGGGTTTTTATTATCATATTTTGACCTCCACGTAGAAAAGTGAAGTTTTTTGCATTTAAGATCGACAGTATTGAGGATGTATTGGTAGATATAAACTGAAAATTACATCGGGGAAAGGTCGTGACGAGGACAGATTTCAATAAAGATATCATCTTATGTGATTGTATTCCAATGTATGGAAGCTTGACATACAGTGGTAACTTGGGAATATCTGGAGTAGGAGGTTTGGATGATAAAGATTGGTTAAAAATTCATTGACAAACTTATCAAATGCAAAATTAGGAAGAGAATATAATTAAAAAACACTTATTAGATATTGGACATCCTCATGGAACAAAGCCCAATGAGAGGAAATTCTGTAAGAACGGAAAAGTCTGGATCTGATGCTGGTAAGTTTGAATTTAAAGGGTATAGGGCTAAAATAATTAGTACCTAAAAAGGTACTCATTTTCTTTCTAAAACGTGAAGTGGAGAATGAATTGCCTCGTGTGACTGTAACATTTAGAAATGAGAGGTAGGGTGTATCATGCTCAGGTCGAATATTGAAAAACTTGGAATTTCAAGATTGGCACTATGTATTCCTATGTAAAATTTAATTTTAAGAAGGGTTCGTCTTCTGCAACTTTTGCGAAAAATCGCATTTAAGTGTTCAAAATCGCACCTTTTTTTTTGTCGAAAAATGGGATTTTTGGCCAATTTCAAAGACTTGGTAGCCTCAAATGACCTCCATATGTTCCATATTGTTCACATACACCCTTAAGCATTTCTAGGGGCAGGTTTGGACCCATTTAATAAGATCAGCCAAAGTGGTTCATAACCCCTAAAATAACCAGAATCACCCAAAATGACCCAAAACTAAGGAATTGTATGATTTTTAGTCTCCTATACACCACATTTCGCAGCTGTTCTCTTCATGAGGCAGAATCTTTTTGTTCTTCTTTCTTGGTCTTGCATTTTCTTTTTTTTTAGAAACGCCTCCACCAATTTTTATTTCTTTTCTTTCGGCATGGACTGAGTGTGATGGCAGCTGCCCCACCTTTCCGGAAGCTGCTGTGACGTTCAACCTTTTTTTTGCAATTGCAATTCTTCTTTAATATTTGTATAAGTCCCTCCTCCACCCCGAGCTGGTCAACTGAATGTTTTGAGATTTTTTCTTCTGAAAGCATCTTTATTTGTCCAGCAGGTCTTGTAGAGATCTAAAACATGTTCATAATGTCTTGCGTTGACTTGAAAACTGGCAACAATTCTCTGTGATCGATCCTAGTACGAGCAAAACCATCTCTTCTCTCTTGCCCATAAACTGCATGAGCTGCAGCTGAAACTTCCTGGACTGCTCTTTCACAGCTTTGAGTGTGAACTGAGAAGTTCTCAACTTCAAGTGGAGACCTGAGAAGCTCCTCAACTTCTCTTGACATCTTACAAGTGAAGAGTGGCTCATACAGTTTCTTCTTATCCCATTTAATCAGAGTAATTGGAGAAGTGGCATCAAAATTCAGTTTAGGGTTTCTATGAGTTCTCAGACTCATGTCTCTATACTCAGACTTACCTCTGATCTTCTTGATCATCTCAACCCCCCCCCCATGCCCTCTCCTCCTCATCCTCACTGCACAGGAGAGAGGCAATGAGGTTCTCACTGTGAGCATGATATGCTCCACGAACTATCACATGAGTGATTATGTTCCTGACTTCAGAGGTCTGGCTTCTTAGCAGTCCCAGAGCGGTCACAATATGGTGAAGTCCATACCTCATGTGGTGCTTCACCTTGATCTCAAACTACATCTTGAAGTAGAAGTCCAGGCAGAACTTCAGCAGCACCTCCAGCTTCTTCAACACCTCCCCCTTCAGACCATGCTGCCTCATCCACAGCATCAACAGAGCCTCACCTGTAGTCAGCCAGCGTGACTGATTCAGTGGGTCACACTTCAGACCAGCAACTTCCTTGCTCAAATCTCTTGTCTTGAGAGCTTTGATCAGTAGGTAGCAGTTCTTCTGGTCAGTGCTAAGGTTCTGTACAATGTCTTCTGGCAGTTCATTTATATCTTCTACTCCTGGCAGAGCCTTGAAGCTAAAGGTGACAGGTATGTCATTGATCTTCTCCAAAAGTTTTCCTACTGGGCCACTGAACCCAGACTTGTGTGTGTAGGGACCATCAAGCTTGATGATCATGTGCCTGAGGCTGAGTTCATTAATATGCAACTGGCATATCAGCCAGTGAAACTTGTGACCTAGTAGTCTCTCCAAGTGAGTGATGGCTCCTCCAACAGGTCCTGTGCTTGTGTTGGTGGAGTCACCACCAAGGACCACAATAGTATCTTTAGCACCATGAGCACTAATCCACTCAAACAGAGCCTGAGCTATCTTCAGTGCAGGTTTCTCATTTCCTTCAGGTTCTTCTGGTGTACAATGGAAGAGATACTTCCCCTCAAGTTCCCAGGTAACACTATAGTGCTCTTCAGTCGTAATATCAGGATGGAAGCGGCCAGTTTCTTCATTGTACTTCATGATCTTTGTCTTCTTATCTTGTTTTCCATCAAAGAAAATTCCCTTGATCTCCTCTCCCTCTGTCCTTTTCTACAGGGCCTCCACCGAGGTACCTATTACAGACTCCTTGCCCCTCCACATCTTCATCCTGTCAACAGCTAGATATGCCTTATCAGCAGATAGATGGTTAGCTTTGATGAGATCTTGCAAGAAACCAGTTGCAATGGCTGCTGCAGGAGTGTTTGCCACCTTGAACCTGACTGCAGTCGCAGCAGTGCTTGAGATATTCATAGAGTTCCTCATGGCAGAGGTGGAGACTTTGCCAGTGTTGACAGTGGAGCTTGTGCCTGGTGCAGTACTGGAAAAATCTGTGTCAGCAGTAGGAGCTGCTCTGCCTGAAGACTCTTGCAAGGAAGTTACCTCATCTTCATCATCATCATCACCATCATCAGCTCTAAGCAGTAGCTCCTTTTCTTCTTCCTCTTTTCTGTTTCTCTTCTCGGCTGCCTTCTGTTCTTCCTCCTTCCTCTTAGCAGCCTTCACCTGCTTCACTGTTTCCTTCACATCAACAGATGTCATCCGGAAGCCAGAAACTTCTGAGGTTTTGATCCTCTGGTAATGGAGCCACTCTAGCTCTAGCTTTGGAATCTTCTGAGGCAGAGGACAGTCACAGTTGACATGAATTCCAGCAGCAAAGCCAGAGCAGCCAGATGCTTCAGTTCCACAGAGAGTGATATCATGTCTGCAGGTTGTTATGTCAAACAATGTATCAAGTTCAGATATTCTCTTCTCTCTCTTTGCAGCCTTCACTCTGCCATTCGCTAGGTCAATCATTTCATTCCACCTGACAAGAATCTTCCTGGCAATGGATCTCTCTTGAATGATCACAGGAGGAGTGAACTTGACATTGCTTTTGCGCCACTGTGCTAGTACCAGTGATGCCAAGTCCTTAGCCAAATCTTGCAGAGGGTACTGAGCTCTCTTCATATCATCCAGAAGCAGCTTCTCTTCCTGGAGGAGGATTCCTCTCTGAAACACAGCTCTCCAGGTTGGAACTTCTGTAGGAAATAACTGCTTGCCTGGACCCACCAGATCACTCAGCTTTGAACCAGAAATTTTTCTGGTCTTTCGTCCTTGCTTCGCCATGGTGGCTACACAATCTTCACCAAGCTTTGTATCTGAAACATAGAAAATTATCACAGTGAAACTCTAGTAGCCTATAACAGCTGTTACAATGGTTTTGTTTGGTAAGAAACCGGTCTGTTACATTTGTACTACAGTGTATGTTCTGCACAGCTGTTCTGTACATAACCAGAAAACGAAAAAGTGGAAATTTGAACACTTAAACGTGATTTTTAGCAAAAGTTCAAGAAAACAAACCCCTCCTAAAATTTAATTTTACATAGGCATAGATACTGCCAATCTTGAAATTCGCCTTCAATGAGCATGATACACCATAATGAGAGGCTCTTATTACTTTCTTTCTCCATTGTAAATTTAATGTCCTGGAGTCTATTGTTCAAGTAATTTTTAAAAACTAGATGCACGACTTTCTTCCCTGATATATACAAATTTTTTTGGCGTTGTCTTTTAAATTGGAGGCCGCCAAATTTCATAGTATTACGTCACATTTATATATATATATAATATATATATATATATATATATATATAATACAACTCTGAATGGTCCCCTGAGAAACTTTCTGTTACACACAAACCGTGCATGGAACAAGGAACTCTTCTGAGAAAATTAAATCCACAATAGTCAGAATAAGTAATGATAAATGACAAACACTACTGTGTTTCTTTTTCATGATGTTAGCCCGACATGGGTAACGGGTCACTCGCAAAGACCCGCAAAGATATATGGTTTCTCAGGGGACCATTCTGAGTTGGATCATATTAAACGGACGTGTTAAGTGCCTTGATTAGTGGACGCTCAATTTCCCAGTTGAGGTTTAAGTTTTGGTTTTTGGCTAAAAATACAATAGTTACCCCTTTTTCCTTAAAGTATTCAATTCGACGTGAATGCAACGAGTTTCTTGCTTATATTCAGGTTCTGAATGTAGTGGAGCTAGGCTGCTTTAAACACTAGATCCTGCCCCAAAGCTGGATCCTATCTGCTTGGCATATAGCTGGTGAGGTAAGCTATATTTTGGGACCTCTATGCGAGTGACCCGTTATCCATGTCGGGCTAACATCATGAAAAAGAAAAAAACTATATGGAGGGTTTGTCAATTACCATTACTTATTCGGACTATAGTGGATTTAATTTTCCCAGAAGAGTTCCTTGTTCCATACACTGTGTAACATACATATATATATATACACACACACGATGAATTTTACAATTAACCACGTGAAATGAATGAATGATGCAAATCCACAGGGAAAAAGAAAAATTATTCCAAGGCCTTTCGTGTATTCAGAAGTACACTTCGTCAGGGATTTCCTGACGAGGTGTACATCTGAATACATGAAGGTATAAATGAGAAGCAATGCACAAGAAATTCCGGTTTTGGTACTTGTCTAAATGTTCTGAAAGAAACCCCTTTATGTTAGCAAACCCTCGCTGGAAAAGATAAATAACAGAGGATTTGAGATGTTTTAGGAGGGTTTCTTTGTGTTTTAAGATCGACAGTATTGAGGATGTATTGGTAGATATAAACTGAAAATTACATCGGGGAAAGGTCGTGACGAGGACAGATTTCAATAAAGATATCATCTTATGTGATTGTATTCCAATGTATGGAAGCTTGACATACAATGGTAACTTGGGAATATCTGGAGTAGGAGGTGTGGATGATAAAGATATTATTTTTCATCTTTATTTATATATACTCTATATTCAATTGGCACTGGTACTTCCTCACTCCCTTGGCACTAGCACCCCTGCTCCCGTTCCCTCACTCGTGGTAAATGCCACCATACTACTGGATATACAGTATGACATTAATTCTGTTATAACTTCAATTAGGTCAGATTAAGAAAAGAATATATAAGTATGATGTCATGTACGTAAATCCCTATACCTAATTTATATATGTTACAGTAAGATTGTGAAACTAGTGATTTCACTCAGGGAGTTTAGGGTAGGTTAGTAACTTCCTGAAGTCCCTGAGTGAAACAGTAATTACGCGAAATTACTGAAATTTTTAGGGATTTCATGAAATCACTAGCTTCACAATCTTACTTTAAAAAAAATATATATATATGTATATATATATATATATATATATATATATATATATATATATACACACACACACACACACACACACTTCATTTACTTAGTTATTTCCTAAAAGAGATTAAATTACCCAGACTTAAAGATCTTAAAATTCGTCTTAAAAAGTTGTGAAGCTTTT
>JAJOZX010001992.1:640000-642500 GCA_023014485.1 Bathynomus jamesi | reverse complement strand
TTTTTGGAGGAGTTAGTACAATCTAAAGTTGGCTGTACTTTTTTGTGGGACATATGGTATATACACAACGTGTCTATAACTGAATGTAAGACTCATCGTACACAAAAAAAAGAAAAAGAAAACCTTCGATATTGAATATCAAAGAATGGCTCATACATTTCATTCATATTTATTAATTAATTAATTAATTAATTAAATTCAATCATATTTATTTATATATATATATATTTTATTCATTTAAACATGCAAATGGCAACGAGCGCTCTAAGGATTTGAGATGTAAAAGGAACTATTCAAAATACAAAACTAATGAGCAGAATACAAATATATATATATAATATATATATATATATATATATATATATATATACACGCTCTTCACTTGGCAACATGCTCAAGAAGCTAATTAAAACTTCTCAAATGTAATGTTTGCATGCATTCATATCATGTTAAGTTATCTGTAAGCTAAACAGATATACAGTATAATATCGTTGGCTTGAAAAAAAGAGGTATATATTGTGAAGCCGAGCTTGATATATATATATATATATATATATATATATACAGGGCGTCCCAAAAAAATGTATACACACTTTAAATAATTATAAAGGCAGTGTTTATTAAAATACATTTCATTTTCAAAATGTAATAGAATCTACAGACATTATTTAGTTGTTTTGTCAACGCCTGTTTTCAAACTGACGTCCGTTCTGGTCCAGGCACTGCTGATAACGCGAAGCAATGGAATCGCAAACATCACGAAACATTTCGTTTGGTATTTGTGTGCATTCTCGTTCAATGGCTGCTCTCAATTCAGCGACTGTTGCAGGTTTTATAGCGTAGACTTTGTCTTTTAAGTATCCCCATAAAAAAAGTCTAGTGGTGTGAGGTCTGGTGAACGCGGAGGGTATTCTACGAAACCCCTTCGTCCAATCCACATCCACATCGTGCCAAGTACCACTCGCAATACTCCACTCTTCGGTCCGGATCATCATCATCTTCATTAATAGCATGGACTAATCTTGGAATGTAACTTTTCCAATGACAGCGCTTCAAAATGCGTTGGACAGACGATTCTGAAATTCCTACCTCACGACTCGCTTGCCGCACAGATTTTCTTGGACTTTGGTGATACGTTTCCAGTACTCTTTCTTGCTTTGTGGGGCTTGTCGATGTCCGTGGTCTTCCGGAACGCTTCTTGTGGACATTCTGAACAGTTCCATCGGCTTCAAACTTATTCTAATTCGAGTGATGGTAAGTCGCGTTGGTGGATCTGTTTGAAACTCCCTCCTAAACTGTCTTTGCACTTCAACTGCGTTTTCACACTTCCAGTAGCATTTTAGAATGAATTTCCTTTGTTCAAAGCTTAGTCTGACTGCCATTATTAATTCTTATGGGTTTAACTTGGAAAGAAAGAAACATCAATTGAGCTATCAGCTGTTAAAGTGTGTATACATTTTTTTGGGACGCCCTGTATATATATATATATATATATATATATATATATATATATATATATATATATATACACAAAATTCTATATAAGGTTTTTAATTATGTAAGCAAAGCTAATTAAATTGAGTTACGAAAGCGATTGTTTATCAAGAGAGCTTTTTTCAAAAATGCAGCTAGACTGATTGAACGATGCCTCATATATATATATATATATATATATATATATATATATATATATATATGTCTATTCCTAATCTTGCATGGTTCCAGGTGAGCCTGGATCAAGAGCGCACCTTTGGCGTGGGGTGGCTTGGAAGAGTTCCCCAACGGAAGAGACAGCCAAGCACGGAGTAGAGGCTGAAGCCGTTCCTCCCATTTTGGGGATCTCCAAATCGGAATTGAGAAAAGAGGCTGTAGTTGAAGAAGGATTTACGGAGGTGGTTGATGGTGGTTGCGGTGGCAGAAGCGCTCGAAGAGTAGAAGATGGATCATTGG
This sequence comes from Bathynomus jamesi, assembly GCA_023014485.1. Classification (NCBI taxonomy): domain Eukaryota; kingdom Metazoa; phylum Arthropoda; class Malacostraca; order Isopoda; family Cirolanidae; genus Bathynomus; species Bathynomus jamesi. The sequence goes on along the minus strand of JAJOZX010001992.1, from coordinate 640,550 downwards.
TGGAGATGTGATTCCTCGTCATATCTCGTACACCAAAAACTTCGTGACTGCCTACGAGTTCTCGGTCTGTCCGCGAGGTGGCAAGGCTGTAGTTCAAGTCAAATTTAAATTTATAAATAATATAATATGAAGGCTTTTTAAAAAGGCCGTAAACCATAAAAGGATTTTTCATTCGGTTAAAGATGATCTTCATTCAGGGAGGGTCGGAGAATAAAAATATGCTCCATATATGGTTGGGCTTCGTAGCGAAGAAGAAAGAAATTCGACTCGTCTTCAATTTATTTACTAAACCTTTAATTATTATTTACATATTTTGAACAAAGTTTGCTTTTAATTGAAATGCTCTTGACTTTTCTTTTATTTAACATTCAATGAATTAACAAAAATGTATATTTATGGATACAGACTTTTCAAAATTTATTTTGGTAGGGTAATTTTTATCATACTGCACACATACTGACATCTTTGAAACGATTAAACATTATATCATTAATTATTGCCATAATGAACTGTAAAGTATGCGGTAACATATATATATATATATATATAT
>JAJOZX010001992.1:597500-635000 GCA_023014485.1 Bathynomus jamesi | reverse complement strand
AATCGTATCATTTTAATTCAGAGGTTAGAGGGAGTTTATATGAACATCAAAACATTAAATATGAGATATCTTTCACTAAGAAAAAATAAGGGTCGAAAGTAATGATGGTTTGTGTCTCAATAATTTAGAAAAAGTTAAACATACAAACTATTTGGCGTTGAGTTCTCTAGAAGAACTTTATACTTTGGTCTGTCGTAGTTTTTCATCTTTAGTACTTAAATATTTATCAATCAAACCACTCAAAACTCTCAGTCACGCACGTCAGTTAGTACTTTCATGAACCGTTTTGTTGATATACTCCACGTTGTGATCATCAATGATAGAATTGAGAGAAATATAAAGAGGATTATAAACACTTTAAAATCTCTGTTATTTTTGGTTAAATTTTGGGTTTAACTTAAAGCAGTGTTCTTCAAAGTACGGGTCGCGACCCAGTACTGGGTCGCCAGATGCTCTTCACTGGGTCGCAAGGTAAAATAAAAACAAAGAAAAAAATATGTAATATACTTACAAAGTACACCATGATATCAAGTTTTTGTCAATAGTTCACTCAATTAAATATTAAATATTAGTTACCGTACTTATTAAGCATAATATTATTTGCCATTATCATTTTTATACTGTATTAATTGTACTTAGTGCCATTTATGTATTTTGATTATTAGGTATTTATGGAAAAAGAGTGTTTTTAAGTTAACAAGAATGATATCAGGCAACAAGAAATGTATCTCAAAGAGAGAGAGAGAGAGTGTGTGCGTATGTGTTCTCATGAGTCGCTTACCGCCTCATTCGACCAGAACGTGTCCAGGCAGGAAGTCTCTCAGTTGTGTTTATGTTGTAGGCGTAGTGAGAGTATATTGCTATCACTTTAGTGGGAACATTTCCACCCCACCCCAAGAAAAGAATGGCTCGTTTTGTTATCAGATAAAGCAAAACAGATGCTCAGTCATCAGTCTCATCTGCATCTGAAAAAGAAGCAAAATCGGGCAGGCCTAACAGAAAATTTTTGTAACAAGGGAGAGGCCTCTGCTATGTCAGCCTCATATGAACCCCCTGCCAAAAAGAAGACTAAGTCGTGGACAAGGCAGTATAGTGACAATTTTTTGAATTATGGCTTTATCAACTGTGAAAAAGGAAACAAAGATCTCAGGCCACATTGTGTTATTTGTAATGAAATTCTTGCAAATGAAAGTTTGAAACCTTCAAAACTAAAAAGACATTTAGAAACAAAACATGCAGAACTCGTTGACAAACCATTTGAATATTTCCAAAGAAGAAAGCATGAATTAAAGTTATCAGCACAAGTTCTTATTAAATCAACCACTCTTAATGATAAAGCACAACTGGCATCATATTTAGTTGCATAGCGCGTTGCAAAAGAGAAACTGCCCTATACAATTGCTGAAAAATTTCTTCTCCCAGCCCACTTTGGATATGGTGAGTACAATTTACGATAATAAGTTTGCAGAAAAGTTGAAAAGTGTCCCTCTCAATGATACCACAGTGTCTCGGAAGATATCTACTATTGCAGAGGATTTAGAATTCCAGCTGGTTTCACGTCTACAATCTGCTGGAGAATTTGCTATCCAACTTGATGAGAGCACTGATATTTCTAATTGTGCGACACTATTGGTTTTATGTGAGATACGTGTGGAAAGAGGAATTTTTTGAAGACTTACTGTGTTGTTTGACCTTACCAACAAACGCAACAGGGTCAGACATATACAGAGTGGTACATGATTGTGTAGTTGGAAAATACAGATTGGACTGGGCTAATTGCAAAGGAATTACAAGTGATGGTGCAGCAAATATGACTGGAAGAAATAGTGGGATTGTGAGAAAAATATCAGATGCAGCAGGTAACGATATTACTTGGAATCACTGTTTTATTCACCGTGAAGCTTTGGCTTCCAAGAATATTAAAGTGATTAATATCATTAAAGGAAGCTCACTGAACACTCAGTTGTTTGAATTGCTGTGCTTAGAAATGAAGCTGTCATATTTAGCAGACATTTTTTTCATGTCTAAATTAACTTAATTTGAAGCTACATGGAAAAGAAAATGATTTGTTCCGACACTGTGAAAAAATCAAAACATTTAAAAAATTATTACTACTGTGGCAAGCCAGACTTCAAGTTGAACGCCCGAACTACTACATGTTCCCAACTCTGTTGCAATACATTGAAGAAAACATCATCAGTGAAGAAGGTTTGAACAAAATGAAAGGTGCTATACAGTTACATCTCTCTGCTTTGTCTGACAGTTTTGATCATTATTTTCCGGAAGAGAAGTTTGAAGTTTTAAAGGAAAAGTACTAGATAAAAGATTCTTTTGCTTTTGAGACGCCCGAATCTATCGTAGGGTTGAACTTGACACCTGAACAAGAAAATGAGCTGCTCCATCTCACATGTGACAATACATTAAGAATCAGGCACAAATCATCAACTTTGTCATCATTTTGGATCAGTGTCTCAAATGAATATCCACTCTTAACCTTATATTGCATACATTTATTTCGTATATTAGGTTTAAACAGTCCTCTCTTTCGCACAGCGTTGAACTTCCAAGCGAAGTTTGGCTGAGACTCGTTTAGAAATCAGTCATGCGATAGAATGACTCATTGAAGGTCCCGGGTTTTGTTGCTTAAAATCAACAGTGTCCATTAAAACAATTTTCCAGTATGTTGACTGAGGGTAGCACGATGCCTTATAGGACTAAGTAAGATGAGTGGTTTGCTGTTGCTTCCTTTTACGACAAGTTACATGTGTGAAGTTGGGTTTTCCACTCTGACAATGTTAAAAACCAAAGAGAGAAACCGACTCAATAGTGCAGCCGATATGCGTGTAGCACTATCATCGTGTGAACCAGATTGGGCCAAAATAACAAGCAACAGGCAGGCCCACCAGTCACACTAAGCAGATAAATTTTAAATTGATTTGTTTTATTTGTTGTATATCTGATTAATGTAAAGAATCTCCTTAAATTAATGCATTACGTCCTGACTCTAATGAGTTAAAAGCTTTAAATTAGCTTACCTGTTATTTTGTTTTAGATTCCATTCAGACTTTTTTAGACTAAACACAGGAATAGGGTCGTGAGGGTATGTGATATTACTGCACTGGGTCGTGGGAAAAAAAAGTTTGAAGAACACTGACTTAAAGGAACAGTTTCAGTATTATTTAGCGATGTAGCGAGACTAAAATTCACACGAATTGTACAGTACATTTTACTATAATAAGTAATTAGTACAATGTAATGGTTTTATAAAATGTCTCATAGTTTCAAATCTTTGAAATGAATTAAAAATGCCGATAATATACACAACATATAAAGATGTGGCTATGAAAAACAAAATATTATTTGGCGTTATTACTTAACATTGGAACATAAACGAAATAATAACTTCATTTTTAATTGAATTGAATTGAGTAACCTTTATTAATAATAAAATATATACAGAGGTCTTACAATTTATAATAACACAAATAATTGTGAAGTTGGACTATTTATTTTATTTAATTTGGCTCTTAAGCTTTAGGCTTTACTGGGCTCATTAGCATGCTCATAAGCATGTCAAATGCTATTACATTTACTGTAAAGTCAAATGTGCAATTCAAAATAAATAAACAAATGATGAAGATCATTTTTCAGGCTGTCACACACGCAACACGAATCAAACAGCATTTGTTCGTTTTGTTCTACTCGTACATTAACCTTCCTTCTCTACCTTCCTTAATGAAAGCGTTTCCGGTAAAACACATCCATTAACCTAGAATTAAAATTACTCTTTACCTCATTAAACGTCTCCGACTGTATTTTCAATTAACTTAATTAAATTTCAGCTGTCCAAACACCCTTAAATTACACAGTAAACACGATTTACAAAACGTCAGTCTAACGAACCAACCTGCTAGCGAATTTTTTAGTGGGTTTTACCCCGTGAGATTCTAATTCCTTTTCTAGCTGCTTGATTTTCACTCGTGCCATGTCTAACTCATGCTTCACCTTCCAGATGTGAGTATCACAAAGAGGATCTCTGCACCTGTGACGCCGAAGCTTATCCTGAGCTTCGTAAACAGCTCCTCTGAACGTCAGAGACTTACCCATGCTCTGAAAACAAAAACAAAAATAAAAATTTTGACGTTTTTAAAAACCTGAGTGTTGTGTTCTGACATATCCTTGGAAAACTCGTAAAAGCAAATATTTTTTTCTTTTATTGTGTTGTCATGAATATCTGTGGGTGGAAATATACCTTAATTCAATTCAGTAAACCATGTACATTACAATAATAATAATAATACTTCAGGATGTTAAACGCTTTAAAAATTAAGGAAAGTAGGTAAGTGTTCTACATTATTTTCAAATTTTCAATATTAAAAAAAAAAAAGGAATATGCAAAAAGAAAATATTAATTATTTTCCGATACCATAATCCGCCTGTAAAATATAAGTGTGTCCGAAAAGTTGGGAAACACAGAAACATACGAGAAGGAACTGGTTTTCAATATATATATATATATATATATATATATATATATATATATAATTTTTTCAAAATTCAGCTAGTTTCCTTTAGAAATGTCACAAATATAGAAGCCTTAGTTTAGCAGGCAAAAATGAAATTGCTCCCAGGCATGTTCAAAAGGGTTCATGTGAAGGCTTTGAGATGCACTAGAAAGAGCCGACAGCGACAACTAAACCATTACTGAACTTTGGGCTGCAAGTAAGATTTATGAAATGTTTCATTATTCATTTTCCACTTCATATGAATGCCCATGCAACATGAACAGATTAAACTGAAACTAAAATGCCAGAGAGAACATGGGTATGTACCCACATCCTTGGCAGGGTTTTTTGTCGGGTCAAACGTCCAATGTAGCTAAAAAAATTTAGGATAACGCTGGCTAATTCGTTGTGACAGATCGACATCACGCGTGGATTGAACCTCATCCGGCAATCTTGTAGCAGAGATGGCCTTCCTGGTCGTTGGCTAGCTTCTCGTTTATTTGCCTGACAAAAATTTGGAACGATTTCAAGAAATGTCCCATTTACAAGGTCAAGACTTTACATTATCTGCCGAAATTATGTCAAGTTTGATGGAATTAGTTTTATTTCATTTACCGATGAAGCGATTCCTTACAACTGCCTGAAAATTTTCTACAAATTTTGAAAGTAACAATCTTACGTCTCATCAATTTTATGTTGACATGATTTTACGTTTAAAGTTTTCTTCATTTTTGCTATGACGGATATTTTTCAAGAAATAGTCAAAATGGTTGTCAATTTTCTTGGATTAGGCGCATGCGCGAAGGAAATTAGCACATGCTAAATGAACGCATGCGTGAAAGAAAATTAAATGATGTGAATGGTCTTACTGCAAGTTATTTATTATTAAATAACTTGCAGTTATTTAATAATAAATAGAGCAACGATTTTAAGACGAAAATTTCAATTTAAAATGTATGAATTTTTCGATTCCTGACTTTGGCATTTATCTTTTGAAAAAAAACAAAGATTACTTCATCGGTACGATGTCGTAACACCGCTTCCGTTCGAACAGCGAAGTTAGACGACACTGGATCTGGGGAGTAGTTGGATGGGAGACCGTCCTCTGCGTCCAGATAATGTAGCGACCGTGGTTCGGATCCCACGTAACGCTGTAGATTCCCTTCGTCATACGACCTTAAATGTTGCGAAAGGGATTAAACAACCCTATCATTACATTAATCAGTACGGACCCGGATAAATAGCTGTTTGACGTAATAGAGTTCTTTGTACGCGTATTGTGGCCTGTGTTGTCGTGCGTACATTAATTGCATGAAGGAAATTAAATGCACATAATTGTACTTTTGTTAATCATTCACAGATTCAGATTTAACCTTCTATGGCCGACTGTTACGAAATGTTAACGTTTCATATAAACGCATTCATAGGCTGACCATACGTACCGTTTTGAACGGGACAGTACAGTTTGTTTTATATTTCCTGGCCGTCCCGTCGTTTTAATAAAAATGTCAATTTTGTCCTGGTTTATGTACTTACTTTTTCATGAATACAGAATATTATATAACCCCCGTCCCTTTTTTGCCATCCCAATGTCCCGTTTTTGTCTCAAGGAAATATGGTCAGCCTACGCATTCATAACATGACCCTAAAAAAAAAAACAAATTCTGTCCATAAACAATTAGGCCTAATATTAGTTGTTTTAGTTTCAAAAGAGGGTATTTTTATTTTTTCTGAATACAACGTTTTTAAATGCAATTATGAAGTTTTTTACCTAAAAAAAGTTATTTGACGTAAATGTATGTAAAGCAAAACTAAAAATACCCATTTTGTTAAATGCATTACTAATTCTGGATAGCGTAACCGTTACGCCATCCAAAATTGTCCATCCAGTTGTCTTCTCGTTACGCCGTAACGAGAGGACAACTCTCTACGTTGCATGAAGGATCTCAGGGACAGCTGTTCGAATCCGATATAGGGTTAAAAAATTGGCTTCTATATATATACTGCATATACAGTGTGTGTGTGTGTGTGTTTCAAGCGAACAAAAGCAATTGACAAAAGAAAGATTAATTAATTCTACAGATCGTTCGAGTTCCGCCAGTGTAAAAAACTCGGATGGAAAGTTGGACTTGAGCGGTGGGGTGGGGGGGACCTGCTGACTGAAGGATTTTCTATGAAGTGATGGAAATATAGTTTTCTGTGTTTGACCACACGGGTAAGTGATAACACGAGCACCAACTGTGAGAAGCACCTTTCACGGTCTTCAAAATCCTTTCGGTCACCACATATGATAAACACGGTGCTTCTTTGTAAAATCAATTGTTCAGTAATTTTGTCACTGTATTTATATTTTTTGTGGAGAACTATCATATATATATATATATATATATATATATATATATATATATATATACACACACGAGTACATTCATACATACATACATACATTTTAACTGCAAACGAACGCACAGTATATATAATGTATGCAATTTCATTTTTATTATTTAGTTTTATATATATAATATAATAATATATATATATATTATAATATATATATATATATATATATATATATATATTAGTGGTGGACCGGATGTCAGTTTTTCAACATCTGCGGATGCGGATGCGGATCTTTAATTTCAATATCCTTGGATGCGGATGCGTATATTTTGTTAATCTATCAATATAATATAGAATTATGAATATATGACATAATTTTTCAAATTTTGTGATATTACTATTATGGCAGGCAATGCATAAGAATTAAAATTAATATTAATGTTTTCATTATGATAAAAATAATAACTTTCTCAAGAGTTTCAGCCACAGAAAATTCAATGAAACAAGTTTCATTCAATTTTCTGTGTTACCAGGTATTCATATTTTGAGGTTTATATATTTGTTTGTTCATTAATAATTAATACTTTACATGAAATGTACATGACTGGGCCTTATAAGCTACTTTATAAGCTAATTTAATTGTAAATTGCATAATTTATTAGAGGTAATATCCGCATAACATCCGCAGTCAGAAGTGCGGATGCGGATATCCGGTCCACCACTAATATATATATATATATATATATATATATATATATATATATATTATATATATATATACCGGGTGGGCCAAAAAACTATTACCCAACTGAGGCCGTATATTGTACCCATACTTTTACTCTTTCTAACGCTGGCTTTGAATCTAGATTCAACGCCCCAGGAGTAGAGGTACAAGCTCACAACTGGAGGGAGGTATCAGAATATGGTGCTCAATTGAAAGGCGGTCAAAGTCAGCAACTGATACTTTCAGATGACAGTCAGTTTCTTCATAAATAATTAATTGTCCTAATTTTTACACAAAATAATTAATTTATTTCCTTTTTCACTTCAGACCATCATTCTGCTATAGTTGGTGAACAAGTTATAACATAATGAAATACTCTTTCGAAGATGAAGCATTGATATTGAACCTGCGTAAGGAGAAACAATGGAGTGCAAAACGAATGAAGAAAAAGTTTCCAAATAAACGATGGATGATACTTGGACTTCAATATCTCATAAAGAAAATCGATATCACAGGGTCGACCAAACGAAAAGAAGGCAGTGGAAGGCCAAAAACATCGCGTACTGAGGAAAATATTGACACGGTTTCATCCATGATATGCAGTCAAGAAGAACGGCCCAACACCCACAAGTCCGTTAGAGAAATTTAAAAAACTACTAGTATTTCTCGCTCTAGTGTTCGTCGTATCGTAAAAGATGATCTGGGTCTTAAATGTTTTAAAAGAGTCAAAGTTCATACGCTCTCTGCATCAAATAAGCAAGCAAGAGTTGAAAAAATGTCGTGCTCTGTTAGATCGATTCCCAGACAAAGAAGTGTCGAAAATATGGTTCAGCGACGAGAAGACCTTTATGGTTGTTTCAACAATAAACACACAAAATGACCGAGTTTATGGAACGTCTGCATTTTTCCCAAAAAAGTCATGGTTTCCATCTTTATATCAAAGTTAGGAAAGTCAGAGAGTGTTTTTGTTGATCAAAATGCCAAAATCAATGCTGCTTATTACCAAGAAAAAAATCCTTGATGCGGTAGTTCAACGGCTAGCAAGGTTGCAAGCGTGCATTGATAATGGAGGAGGGCACATTCCGCTTAATCTTGGACTCAATTAGGTAACTGCATAGAAACAGAAAGTTTTCTACCCGTGTCTGTATAACAGCGAATTACAAAATAACGGTTACAGTTAACAAAAATCCTACTTCACCACGAGGTAGACCATGAAATTCTATACAGGACACACATATTGATTGTACAAATAACATTTGCTAAAGGTAAAATTATATTGTTCAAAATCAGGGTAATAGTTTTTTTGGCCCACCCTGTATATATATATATATATATATATATATATATATATATAATATATATATATATATATATATATACCCGTCTGCCAAAAAAAAAAGGGTTCACTCTAAAAACCTCCATGGAATCAACATTTTTCAAACAATCAGTATGAAACTTATACACGTAAAAGATACATAAAACATCTACCCGTAAACCAAATTTCAGTTCGAAGCTATCAAAAATAACGACTTATTAAATATTTCTCTAATAATACTACAACTGATGGTCGACAAACTAATCAAGAATCCTTTATTTCCATTTTCACTTTTGTAAATTCTAATATACGATTGTTTTTTGGCAGGGTTATAAAATATAGTGAATATGCCATTTTCAGAGGAAGATAAGATTATAATTAAACATTATAGACTAGAAAAGGGATATGGATGAACAAAACTACTCTCCGAATTCCCCAACAAAGAATGGATTCTTGGTGGTTTGGGAAAGCTTCTAAAGAAAATTGACGAGACTGGGGATATCAAAAGAAGAGAGGGAAGTGGGTGACCAAAAACTGTTAATGGAGGCATTTCCGATATTTTATAAATCTTATGATGTATTTTATAACTAAAATGAGTATAAAAATTTTATTACCAAAGTTTTACCGCCTTTGTGGACTCCCAGAATTCAAAACTGGAGCGATGTTCACCAACAAAATTTGTTGAACATAAACAATCCTCATTAAATCATTAATTTTGAATATAATAATCTGAAAATTGGTGTACATATACACTGTTTACATAGTTTTGCTCTGTATGAGTTTCATTCATTATGATTGGTTAATAAATATTGATTTCATGGCTGTTTTTAGAGTGAACCCTTTTTTTTGGCAGACGGTATATATATACAGGGCGTCCCAAAAAAATGTATACACACTTTAAATACTTATAAAGGCAGTGTTTATTAAAATACATTTCATTTTCAAAATGTATTAGAATCTACTGACATTATTTAATTGTTTTGTCAACGCCTGTTTTCAAACTGACGTCCGTTCTGGTCCAGGCACTGCTGATAACGCGAAGCAATGGAATCGCAAACATCACGAAACATTTCGTTTGGTATTTGTGTGCATTCTCGTTCAATGGCTGCTCTCAATTCAGCGACTGTTGCAGGTTTTATAGCGTAGACTTTGTCTTTTAAGTATCCCCATAAAAAAAAGTCTAGTGGTGTGAGGTCTGGTGAACGCGGAGGGTATTCTACGAAACCCCTTCGTCCAATCCACATCCACATCGTGCCAAGTACCACTCGCAATACTCCACTCTTCGGTCCGGATCATCATCATCTTCATTAATAGCATGGACTAATCTTGGAATGTAACTTTTCCATTGACAGCGCTTCAAAATGCGTTGGACAGACGATTCTGAAATTCCTACCTCACGACTCGCTTGCCGCACAGATTTTCTTGGAGTTTGGTGATACGTTTCCAGTACTCTTTCTTGCTTTGTGGGGCTTGTCGATGTCCGTGGTCTTCCGGAACGCTTCTTGTGGACATTCTGAACAGTTCCATCGGCTTCAAACTTATCTCTAATTCGAGTGATGGTAAGTCGCGTTGGTGGATCTGTTTGAAACTCCCTCCTAAACTGTCTTTGCACTTCAACTGCGTTTTCACACTTCCAGTAGCATTTTAGAATGAATTTCCATTGTTCAAAGCTTAGTCTGACTGCCATTATTAATTCTAACGGGTTTAACTTGGAAAAAAAGAAACATCAATTGAGCTATCAGCTGTTAAAGTGTGTATACATTTTTTGGGGACGCTGTATATATATATATATATATATATATATATAGCGATTAACCTACATTTATTCCTACTAACAAATTCACTGATGTTTTTTATTTGAGGAATGAATGCGCTTCGCGATGTATTATCCTTTCAGTATAGAATATTTACACTTTTCTTCTACAAAGTATAAGTATATCCTCTCTCTTTCTCTCTATTTGACTCGCACATCCATCTTTCACATTTATCACAATTAACGAACCATAATGCACCTGAGTCAGGTACTTTTGCTCAATTAAAAGACATTAATGAGTTTATAACTGAACTTACGAAGATAATTTACAATTATTGGTGCGTTCTTGCTTTCAAGAATTAAGGTTTTGTTAATGTTTGCTTCGTATTGAAAGATGATAAGAAGGTTTAGACGTTAGTTGGTTGTATTATTATTATTATTATTATTAATCTTATCAGTCAGGTAGACTCAATTTCCTTTCGATAACTGCGAAATATTACTGGAACTCAAACGTCAAGAAATTGGAATCTCTGTCATCATTTTTCCACTCGAATTTGAACCAAATATCCTGTGACAAATATGGAATTGCGCCTATTTTCATAGGCATTTTAACAGAAGCTGTAAACATGCATGCAATTAAACGGAAATAAAAAATGTCATTCCAGATTTATTACGACTCCATATTTGATTATTTTTGTGTATTTAGATATTCATTCACTACATTTACAAACGAAATTTCATTTAGTGTTTATATATATATATATAATATATATATATTATTATATATATATATATATATATATATATATATATAAACACTAAATGAAATTTCGTTTGTAAATGTAGTGAATGAATATCTAAATACACAAAAATAATGAAGTGGAGGCCTTGCAGAGGGACACGAACGAAATGATAGTATAAAATAAAATGATATTGTATTCTAGTAATTTTCTGACCTCTCATAACAAAAAAATGACTTTATTGTATTAAAACTTTATTTTCACAATTAAATATTAAATAAAAGTTTATAAAAGTATTAATATATTAATGGAAACTTATATATTTCCTTGCGATAAAACTTTATATATGTAAATAGGGTGCGGGTGCGGGTCATTGTGCGGAAGTGCGAAAACTCAGAGGTGTGCGGAAGTGCGGGTGCGGAAGAGGCTAAAGTGCGGGTGCGAACCTCCCATTTGGTGTGCGGTTGCCCAGCATTATAATATATATATATATATACACAATTTTTTTAATTGGGGTTGTTTAACCTCCTTCGCAACATCTAAGGTCATATGACGAAGGGGACCTACAGCTTTACGTGGGATCCGAACCACGGGTCGCTACATAATCTGGGCGCAGAGGACGGTCTCCCATCCAACTACTACCCAGACCCAATGTCGCTTAACTTCGCTCATCTCCAGGAAGCGGTGTTACGACCACGACGTAGCCCACATATATATATATATATATATATATATATATATATATATATATATATATACACGAGGGCCACTCAATATATTTTGCCTCACCTTTTTTTTTCTTTCCAAGTTTCCTTGTAAGTTCCAGAAATTTTGTACACAAGTAGTTACATACCTTTTTTATAAGTTTTTATTTTTCTACGGCTTTCCTCCACCTCGAAACAAGGGTCTTTATTCCTTTCTGGTAAAAGTCCGCTGGGTTCCGCTGAGCCACCTCTTAACCTCCTCAACAATCTCATCGTCACTCTGAAACTTTCTTTCATGAATAGCATCCTTCATTGGCCTAAACAAATGGAAGTCTGAAGGTGCCAGATCTGGGCTGTATGGAGGGTGGGGTAACACAGTCAAGCGCATTTTTGTGATGGCCTCGCTTGTTTGCAAACTGTTGTGTAGTCTTGCGTTATCGTGCAAAGGAGGACGTCTTCCAGTTTTCTCTCCGGTCGAACTCGCTTTATACGTCTCTGGAGTCTCTGTAAGGTAGCAATATATGCCTCTGAGTCGATTGTTTGTCCTTTCTTCATAATGTCCATCAGAATCACCCCTTCCATGTCCCAGAAGATGGTAGCCATAACCTTTCCTGCAGAGGAAGCCATTTTGAACTTTTTCTTGCGTGTGGAGTCTGCGTGATGCCACACCATGGATTGGCGTTTTGTTTCAGGTTCAAAGTGGTGTACCCAAGTCTCATCCCCAGTCACAATTCGTGAAAGGAAGTCACCCCCTTCTGTCTCGTATCGAACCAACGACTCAGAAGCAATTTCTTTTCTTTAGGCTTTGTGATCTTCAGTCAGTTCGCGAGGAACAAACCGTGAACACACTTTCAGTATCCCAGTTGCTGAATTATCGTATTCACACTTCCTTCACTAATTCCTAGCTCCAGTGATAGCGCCTTGTATGTGACGCGCCGATTTGATCGAATGATAATGTTAGCACGTTGCACAGTGTGAGATGTCACAGCCAATGCCGGACGACCGCTGCGTGGCTCACCATCGAGGCTGGCTCTCCCTCTCTCCGATGATCTTACACGTTTAGACCAGCGTCCAACTGTGCTTCGATCAACAACAGCATCTCCGTAAATGTTTTGTAGACGTTTGTGAATATTTCCAACTGTTTCCTTCTCTGAGGTTAAGAACTCGATAACAGCTCTCTGTTTACGACGCACATCACTGTCAGACGCCATTTTCGAAACTGCGTTAACCATCGGTTTTATACAAGGGCGTTTAAAAGCGGTTTTATACAAGCAGGAGAGATTCAAACTGGAAAAATCCGGTTATGTGAAGCGCAAAAAGTTCAAACTTACGGCCCAAAAGACATTTCAGCCCCATGGCCTATTATTTAGTTATGAAAAAAGGGTGGGGCAAAATATATTGAGTGCATATACATATACTGTATATATCATCATTCGTATGAAACACTTTCATTTCTTTCCCAATTCATCCTTGTGTAGTGAATACTCTTATTTTAGTTTCAAGTTAAATGTTAATTTTACCGTCTTGAATTTCGGAATAGCTATAAATTCATTTTAAATTAGTTACCCCTCATAATTCAATTGTGAACCACATTAATACTAATTTTATGTATACTATATTATTTTTGTATGTAAACATAATTAATTATATATCACAATTGTCAGTTAATTATTTATATTCAAATATTTATTTTAATCTAATACCATGTCCATTTTACAAATAAATAATAGAAAACCAAAGGTTATATTTTCCACCTTTGGTACTGTCGCAGTTTCGCCTAACGGACTCAATACGGCTAGTGAGATAATCACTGGTTGGCACTTAACTAGCGGCAGTGCTTATGGCTACATCATCCAGGTTAACCTATACCGGATAGATGCGCTACGGTCCCAAGCCGTAGCTTGCCTAGGCCAACGACGACGACGTAAACCAACAATTGGTGACCCCGGAGTGACATAAGGGCGAATAGCAGCTGTTGATACGTCGCAATAGAGGGGCACAGACAATCCTGGCATACTCATTTTCTTGAGGGAAAGTGAGTGAGTGGAGTCTTCTCTGAGCAGGTCTTGTAGTTCCGTATCCTTATCTTGATCCTGTGCAATAGCATTCCACAGTGTAGAGCTGAGGGTAACAGAAGTAATCTCTATTCTTGAAAGTGCATCCGCTGGAGTGTTCAAGACACCTTTGATGTGGCGGATATCTGTGGTAAATTGCGAGATATAATCGAGTTGCCTGATGACTCTGGGAGAGTGGTTACAGCTGTTTTATTGAAGACAGTGACCAAAGGTTTGTGGTCGGTAAAAACACAAAACTCTCGGCCTTCAAGGAAATGTTGAAAATGCTTCACGTTTAAGTAAATAGCAAGAAGTTCACGTCCGAAAGCACTATAACGCGTTTGGGCTGGCTGCAGCTTTTTCGAGTAAAACGCGATGGGTGCTTGTTGACCGTTAATGGTTTGTTCCAACACTCCACCGATCGCAACATCTGAGGCATCGACCGTCAGAGTTAGGGGGGCATCACTGATAGGAAATGACAGAGACAATGCACTATTGATAGCATTTTTGGCATTGTCGAACGCCTGTAAACTATCGCTACACCATACCAATTTCGTTACCTTGCGTTTGTGTGTGATCATAGCGTGTAGAGGAGCAAGAACACTGGCACAGTTTTTAATGAACTTGTGGTAATAATTTACCAAACCTAGAAACCGCCGTAACTCACGCTGATTATTTGGCATAGGGTAATTTTTTATCACTTCACACTTGTCCTGAAGGGGGGTAATTCCGTGCTGCGAAATCGTGTGACCAAGAAATTCCAAGGTTGGCTGTGCAAACACACACTTAGATGCATTAATAGTAACACCGTATTGTTCTAAGCGTTGAAAGAGGAGTGAAAGATGTTCCTTATGTCCCTCCATGTCACAGAAAAGCAGTCTTCACGGATCTTCATAAGCCCTCCCATCCTGGTATCCGTGCTTCGCAACACCTGGTTACCTCTCGCTTTGTTTGGCCCTCGATGCGGAAGGATGTCAAACATTGGACCAAAACGTGCCTTGCCTGCCAGCGTGCCAAAGTCCAAAGGCACACCAGGTCCCCCTTTGACGCATTCCCGCCCCCATCCCAGCGATTTGATGTAATTCATGTAGACATTGTTGGCCCTCTTCCAGTGATTCAAGGCCAACGTTATCTGCTCACCTGTCTCGACCGCTTTTCCAGATGGCCTGAAGCCATCCCACTTCCTGATATCCAAGCGGACACTGTTGCAAGAGCCTTTCTTCATGGATGGGTATCAAGATTTGGATTGCCGACAAAAGTCATCACTGACCAAGGTCGCCAATTTGAGTCTTCGCTTTGGAAGAAGTTTACCAGCTTGTTGGGTACAGTACATGCGCATACCTGTGCGTATCATCCGCAAGCTAACGGCCTCGTCGAACGCTTCCATCGCCAGCTGAAGTCATCCCTTATGTGTCACGAAGACTCCCATTGGATGGATAAGCTTCCACTCGTGTTGCTTGGTATTCGCTCTGCATTTAAGAGTGATCTGAAGACTACAGCGGCTGAACTAGTCTATGGAACAACACTGCGGCTACAAGGTGGCTACTTCACTGCAGGGGATAAGTCATGTGATCCTACGGAATTCGCTCAAACACTTTCCTCTCACATGCAGTCCCTTCAGCCTGTTCCCCCTCGATTGACTAGCCAACAGAACATCTTTATTTCCCCAGCCCTCCAGTCTTGCACCCACGTTTTCGTTCGTGTACCTCTCCCAAAACGGCCTCTCCAATGTCCATATGACGGGCCCTATGAAGTTCTCCGACGTACGCGCAAATCATTTCTCATCCAGCGCGGTTCCAAGGTCGACAAGGTTTCTATCGATCGTCTTAAGCCTGCGTTTTTGGAATCAACCTTAAGTGAGGTACATGTAGCTACCAAAAAGGTCCAGAGGAAATCTGTGTCGTTCGGAACTCTTTGAACTTCCTCTCTGGTGGGGGAGTGTGTAGTGAATACTCTTATTTTAGTTTCAAGTTAAATGTTAATTTTACCGTCTTGAATTTCGGAATAGCTATAAATTCATTTTAAATTAGTTACCCCTCATAATTCAATTGTGAACCACATTAATACTAATTTTATGTATACTATATTATTTTATTGTATGTAAACATAATTAATTATATATCACAATTGTCAGTTAATTATTTATATTCAAATATTTATTTTAATCTAATACCATGTCCATTTTACAAATAATAATAGAAAACCAAAGGTTATATTTTCCACCTTTGGTACTGTCGCAGTTTCGCCTAACGGACTCAATACGGCTAGTGAGATAATCACTGGTTGGCACTTAACTAGCGGCAGTGCTTATGGCTACATCATCCAGGTTAACCTATACCGGATAGATGCGCTACGGTCCCAAGCCGTAGCTTGCCTAGGCCAACGACGACGACGTAAACCAACACTTGTATTAACAATACACAAAATTTAGCATATATGTACGCAACTTAATTATTTATTTTCAATTTTCAGCTCGACATAAAAACAATAGAACGCTAAAACAAACAAACGAACCAAAAAAAAAACAACAAAACACAATTGCTATATTCTAAACACAAAACAAAAATCGAGAGAGATGAAACAATTCAATTTCTTTATATTAAAACTGCTTCTATGTCATCTTTTTGCAGAGATTCCAGTCAGTCGCGCTTTTGCCTGGACAAAATCATTTAATTTATTATCTTTTGGGCCGTAGATACACTTGGGGTTGCGGCGTATGTGTAGGGGTGGGGTAGGAGGCTGAGAACTGCGATTTATTTTGTAGGCCGTTTTAAAACTTTTCTTTTTCCTCATCTACTTCCGATAGTTTTCCGGGGCATATTTTTTCCAGTGCATGAAAGTGACATTAGCTATCAGTTCAGTTTCCGTTTTCGAACAATTCTTGCCTGCAGTCATATATACAAGTGTGTGTGTGTATATATATATATATAAACTAAATAATAAAAATGAAATTGCATACATTGTGTATATTTTTTTATCAATAAAGCTGATTTGATTTGAATTCTGAATACAGGTTAGTATTGTTCGCTGCATTACAAATCGGTGTTGATGCCATTTCGTTAAAACCATCGTGTAGAGAGTTGTGTGTTGCAAACAAATTGTTTGATTAACAATTCTCCATAACGAAAGTACGTCCATTCGACGTGAACTGATTAAACTGAGACGTTAGGCCTACGGCTGTAAGCAAGGATTTTGGCCCAACCACATAGCCACTTTATACAAACAGCGTTATCTCGTTCGTTGTGACAAATTGACTTTATCTGCGATGACTGGAAGCGTTGTGCCTACATTGGATTTCACCTGCCAAGGAAAAGCTCTTTGCGTTTAACTGCACGAAATTTGCGATGTTACAAACTGTTTCATTTGTAAGACCAAGATTTTTATATGCTCTGCCAGTGATTTTGATCACAGTCTCATTGTTTCATCACGCGACTACGGTTAAGCAGTGGTATATCATGAGCATCAACTGTACGATAATATTTTACGATCTTCAAACGCTTTCGATAGCCGACACGTCCTGTTTGTAAGGTACACACAAACTTCTACCTAAAATCACACACACACACACACACACACACACACACACACACACACACACACACACACACACATAATCAAAACTTCAAATGAATTCTTTTTTGAGTCTCGTCGGGAAATATTCCATCTGTTTACCGAAAATGTTAATTTATTTAAAGTTTCATTTGATCTCAAAAGCTAAAATTTATCATTTCGAACAACATGAAGTTTAACAGAGTTCTGTGTTAATTTCAGATAAAGAGTTATCGAGGTCTGATGTTGTTTAATGAAGTCTATTTTTAAACACCTTTAGATAACTTGTTTAGATAATTTTCTCTTTCAGTCTCATTTCTAAGTACTGTACATTTTAAACCCGTCTTAACCTAAATACATTTGGTAATTTAATTTTTGTAGGAATATAAATCTATTTGTTAAAATAAATAGTGAATTTGTATCGTAGGATACAGTCATATTGACCGATCTCAGTCTGATTTTGGCGAGATTTTCAATGATAAGGCGTTGGGATAACGAATTCGGAGTGAATTCTTTCTACATACGTAAATTTAAGTTCTGTCTTAAGATCACGAGTCATAATTCCCGTCCACCCTATATAATGTAAGAAGTATTAACCCTATATCGTAGGATAAAATATTTGAATTTATTTGAACATACACAAATAGGATTAACCAGGGTACACTCTAGAATAGTTCAATGACTATGTAATTAATTTGGCTGTGAGTTTATCGCACCCTATGAACGTCTCTCCCTATTCCATTCCTCACCCAAGAGTGAGAATCTAAAAGGAGGCAATTCTCGAACCGATTGATTCCCACCTTTGAGTTAGATATTTCATAGAAAATACTGTCCGGTCCCACAAATGTATCACGGTATCGTTTTAACCTTTATCAAATTAGGAAATTTTTTTTTTTCAGATTTGAAATTCTCACTTGCGGACTGCGGAGGAGAATGGGAATAATATTACAGTAAGTGTGGAGTAATTAGTATATGTATCGTATCATTAGATGTATCGTGATACTGGTTCGCTCTCGGCCGCTGGCTTTGTGTGGAGTTGAGTTGGTCGATTACTCCGTTTCTGCGCTGGCTGAAGTGACCCCTGGGACACACACACTCCTACGTTGTGGGAAAAATTACTTCCTGGATGCTACCTTTATATATATATATATATATATATAATATAGAGAGAGAAAGAGAAGAGAGAGAGAGAGAGAGAGAGAGAGAGAGAGAGAGAGAGAGAGAGAGAGAGACTTGCAACTATGCGTACTTGCAGAGTAACTATACTTTGTAAAATAACATTAGTTATTCATTTTTTTCTGCATATATTCATAAAAAATTTAACACTTACCAGACTTAAGAGGGCGCAGCATCCTCCAGAATCAGTCTTTGCAAGGTGTTTTCTTAGGTATCTAAAATAGACATGCTCCAATATGAGCAGAACGAGCGCTAAGACAACGCCGGAGAATAGAAGCAAATAAGCTGACAAAAATTGCTCCAGAGCCAACGGTTCTGACGCCCTTTTGTTCTGCTTTTTTGGCTTGCAAGCGCCAGTGATCCAGAAACGCATGAGACGCTCAATTTCTCCTGAAGAAGTAGTAGAATGAAAGAATGCGTAAATCATTATGAAATCAAAAAATATAGACGGTAAATGGAGGTACTGTTACATGGAGGTACTGTTAAATGGACTGACCAACCAATCTTTCAAAATCATTAAGGGAAAAAATTATAATACTGTACTTAAATTTAGAGTAGCGAGTAGAAATAAAGTTAATCCTTTCATATACTGAAATGCTAAGTGATATTCACTTTTAACAGGGTTATAAAAAATTTGGTGCTGGTTAAGTGTGCGGTCTACCTAGCTTTTAGTTAGCCTTATAAGGCTAATTAATGAAACTATCACGACTTAACCTAACCAATCGTTAGGTCAACTGTACGCCCTTGACGACTGGTTAGGTTAAGTCGTGATAGTTTCATTAGTTAGCCTTATAAGGCTAACTAAAAGCTAGGTAGACCGCACACTTAACCAGCACCAAAAATTTTATTTTCCTGTTATTAGTTTCAGAAAAGCAAATCTGCATGCTGAAAAAAAAACGCATACCTTCGTTCACCTTCTAACCCCTCTCAAAAACAAAATACTACCACAAATCATACAGTTGAACAGCCAAATTAAAAAAAAAAACCTAACCCATATTCACTATATTAATGAATAAATTCATTTAAGCATTAATAGATTTAAAAAGTTCATTCATCATCCCTTGAGTCACATTTAAGCTTTAAGTAAATTAGTTAACCCTGTAAGAATGAGCTAATACAGTATATTAAGCTTCAGAAATGTTAATTCCGAGTTTCCAACGAAAACCCGCTGAATTTAGCAAATGGGCTGCTATACATAACTTGGAGATGTTTTTTTCTTTCCAAACATAATAGATACTCCTAAATTATTTGGCAATTCTAAACACCTTCGACCGTAAAAGTGTTAAATATTACAAAGTATACATATAAATCTTCATTAATGCCGAGCGTAACTCGCCTATCAGCTTTTGTTACATCAGCAGTCACTAAAAACACCTAACCTTAAGGTTATCGCCTTAACTAAATAAGTAGATAGGAGCGAGCAGGTCTCTTCTCGTCTATTGAAAATTCAGCTTAAAAAAGCATTATAATTACTTTAAATTAAAATAACTGCCTATAATACACAAGAAATTAAGTTAATAGCTTTGGGTTATGGGGTTAGGATCAGCAGCGAGAGAATATAAGCTCATGATCCTATATTTCATGTCTATTCTGCAGACTTTTAGCTCAGTTCAAATCATTCAACCTTGAATGAATAAAGGATGGGGAATGAAACGAGCTGTTTGGTTATTAAATGACCTTTGTAATAAGTTATATGGTGGGAGAGAAATTTATGAGAATTTAATATAGCTATTTTTAAATAGTTAAAACATATAGAATGAAAATATCGTTTACAAAAGAAGTATTGGAGGAGGAGGAGCGAAAGTAGAATAAGTGTGAGAGGTTACTTCTTACAATGGAGATAAAGGAAGGGTATAAAAAGAGGAGCAACAACAACAACACCTGACTTATGGTATAATTCATATGCTCGTGGAGAAGGAAGTTAAGAAAAATGGGAAAATGTCAAGAAAACGAGGATAATGCGGTAGTAGTAAGTTTGTTGGTGAAAAATCGGCATTTTTAAAAAAATTTCAGATCACCTGAAGATCAGGGCCCCCGTGTAATTTTTGTTTTTGTTTTATAGTACCAAATATAATAATAAATTAAATTGAATGCCCGGTTAGGTCAACTGTACGCCCTAATAAAATTTTAAAAATATTTCTTTTAACTGTTACATCATTAATTCATTGGTAAATATGTGAATGTGTAATAGTTCCGCTACTTCCAGGCTAAGGAGGCCAAGTATCGCTCTTATTTACAAGGCCTATCGGCTTAGGTTAGATCTTGATACAATGATTACTGACGCGAGTTCCGATAAACGAGATATGCTTTGGCCAAAGTTCTTCGTAACTAGCTAAAAAACCATAGGAATTTTGTGCTTTTTAAAAACACGAATATTTTTTCCTGAAATGTAATTTAAATTCAGTTAATTATAATGATTTTAATCAAAGAATATTTAATTTATACATAAATTAAAGGAAATAGTTCGAAGAGATTGCGAATATCTAACGTGTATCATGTTTAATTAAATCCATTAAGAATAAAGACCAGGTCCGCCCATAACTGATGAATTTGTCAAATAACTCGGGACATTATACAAAAACAACTTTTATCAGAAGTTTATTTAATCTATATATTGAAAGCTGAAGGAGTCCGAAATCTCAGACCATTCCAAGTCCAGTTTGAGTTTGTGAGATTGCACGCAAATACCAACACACACACACACCACACCACACACACACACACAAAGACCCCGGTATCTGACCCCCTCGCACGGATAATCTGGGGAGTTGTTTGCATTTAATGTACTGTACTTACTTTATATTTATTTTATAGCTTCACTTATTATAATAGTAATATTAGAGAATTTGGATTCAAAATATTAGTAACTTTACACAAAGTGCTCAAAACAACAATACGAAATTCGTAATAAACTGATAAACTCATGACAGCTTAGGGGGAACCCCCACTATTCTGTTTTCTTCGGCTATTCCGACCCTTCGACCGCGCATTAAGTAGGATTGGCGTGGACTTTTCATATATATATATATATATATATAATATAGAGAGAGAGAGAGAGAGAGAGAGAGAGAGATCCATACATAACTCTCTGCATGCAGCATAATCAAAATGAGCAAATCCCGCTTTTATAATGGCGATTCTGTGAGAGTGGAAGAAAAATAGAACGAGACGCAGAATCCCCTTGATCCAGATCAGGGATGTCGGAATCAGTGCCAGTGAAAATCAACGAATCAGACATAAAATTCGAATCGGCGGAAGCAATTTCCACTGAAGTGATGGAAGAGAATTGTAAAAACTTTTTTTTTATTATTAATTTTGTTTAAAGTCCGTCGTTTCTACTTTGTTTGTTTTGTAGTTTTGAATTTTGACAATAATGTTTCAAGGAAATATCTGATTTATACAGTTATAAGTCTTCTAAATAATAAGACAATAATAATAATTATCATTATTATTATTATTATTTTAAATTTACGTTTTTCATCGCAAACTATTTTACTTTTTTTTAATTCAGCGTAAAAGTGAATTAAATTTCTTTTTACTTTTGAAATGTCAACATTTTTCATTTTGTTCGTATTTTATTACATAGATTTGTCTCACATTTCTTTAGTTGGTTGTGCGAAGATTTTTTTTTTTTGGTCGTCTGGAGATGTTTTATTGTCCGCGCTGTCTAGAAGGATTCACTTTGTTTCATACCTTCTAAGACCAGTTTTAGAGCGAGCGTTTGTTAATTTCAAAGCGGAGAAGTAACTTCAAAAAAAGAAATTCACCGAATTTCGGACGGCTAACTTTCGGTTCTAAATGGAAAAAGGAAAGAGAAAAATATAAAGTCTTAATTAGTTTTTATACAGTCGTATATATGCTATGACTTACGTACAGAATTTGCTGGGTCTCTCTCTCTCTCTCTCTCTCTCTCTCTCTCTCTCTCTCTCTCTCTCTCTCTCTCTCTCTCTCTCTCTCTCTCTCTCAGACGTGCGCATTTTTTGGATAAACGAAGTACCAACTTTTTTAAATCAATATGTTTAAAAACTAATTAACCAAACCTAATTTAACTTAACCTAACCTTAGTGCCATCAAATCGAGAAGAGCGTAGTAAGTGTTTGGGATACAAATGAAGGACCGAAGATTGTTTTATGTTACGTCATTAAATAGTGAGGTACCCATTAATCTATCCTAACCTAGCCTAATCTGGACCAAGATGTCTTTTTTCTTCGAGGGTAAAAACGTTTCTAGATTTTTTATATACATTTTTTTAATGTTCTGAGGTACCAAAAGTTACCCCACAAACGAAAAATATCCCACTCCATCTGTGAATTATCACACACACACACACTCGACCTCACTTATGTCCAATTGTCTATGCTCGCCAGCGCACTTTTTTTTTCTACCGTGTTCCCCTTCAGATGGCGTGTTCCTTCAATACCTTGAAGAAGTTCCTCGTTACGCTTTTATATAAACTCGGAACTAAACTCAAGGCGAGCGATCGGAACCAGCAGCCGAAACGTCGCTTTTGGCCGGAATTAAAACAAGTTACAATTAAAATGTTGTTTGGCAAATAAGAGTATTTGTATTCCCGTATCATTTGAACTCCGAGACTCAATTTACGATGACGTCACAAATTGGGGCACAGATCTACTAATAGTATAGGAAATGGGCTGTTTTGCGCCAAATCCCCTTGACCTAAATCTTCCCAAAAACAAATAAATAAAGTTACATCGTTATTTGTAAACAATAAAAGATTCTGTCGTTTATTTCATTGTTTTTCCAGTTGGCATTCAGCAATCTCGCAGCCAGGATTCCCGTGACGCGAGCGGTTACTATGGCAACCCAAATATATTGGACTTTTCAAATAGTGGATTCTGACACAACGATTGGTGACAGTTTATATAAAGTGTAAATAAAATAATTTAACAAATCTTACGAGGAATTGCACTTTTTAGCAATATAAACACAGAATAAAAATTAACTGCCTTTTATCATTTGATTATTTTCAGAGTTTGAGGCGCCACGCACCAATTACTATATAAATAATGAAATAGCATTTGTTAATACAGTAATGTATATGTATATATGTATATACACAGGGTGAGTCAAAAGTCTGGAAACATAGGAACTATGCTTTTCAATGCAAATATACGTATATATTTGCATTGAAAATCATAGTTCCTATGTTTCCAAACTTTTGACTCACCCCGTATACTATATACTATTTCTTAAGGAAACCAAAATATATATAAACATGCTATATTTTTTCTTTTAAGTTAATTAGTTCTCGACATGATGAAGGTATTTTCGGGAAGGTTTTAATTACAAAATTCTGTTTTACACGTATTTAAAAAAAAAAAAATCCTTCCCCAGGAATTGGATCGTGTTTCATCTTCTGTTTTGTTAAAAATGGCTTTAAAGCCAACTTTTCACACATTTCAGTATCAGACTTACAATTACATATAACATAAGTTAATAGATAACAGCTAAATTAAGTGTAATGTTTTACTTTTCTGGGTTATTGACAAAGAAGATTCTTTCCCACCCAACTCCACTTTTCCCCACCGGGGGATAAGAGGAGGAGATTGCCAATTTATGATACTGTGTTTGACCTCACGATATTTCGATAAGACAGTCTTTTCAGAAATTTTTCGGAGGTTAGGTTAGATTAAGTTCATTGGTTAGGTTATTGTAGGTTAGATTAGGCCATTATTGATTAGGTAAACTAGGTCAGGTTAGGTTAAGTTTTCCGTCGAAGAACTGTGTCCCATTGTTTCGACAGAGACAATAAAGTTTTTGTACTATTTTTTTGTAATATTTTATTCTCCTGCATACGGAGAATAGGTATGCTATTTGGCACTTTGAGAGCAGTAATTTGGAGAGGTCGCGAGATAAATATTCTTAAGTTACCCCTCAGCAATGGATAAGTGTTCCGGGCAAACTACATTTTGTCGACGTGACATTTTACCGATAAGGTTTTGGGGCGTTAATTTACGTTAGATTAGGCTAGCATAAATTAGGGCATTGTCTATAGGTGTATTCGTTATGTTCATTACGCGATGACGGCTTATTCTGGACATAAATTCTGAAAACAAATAATTCTTTATAACCATCCTCGACGAAATTTTATTTTCGTAAACATATTTGAAATGAATCTTATAGCCTGTTTATGTCAGTAATATTGCCTTTTATCATATTTATATCCCATTTACAGAATAAGGATTCTACGTTAAAGGATAACGTTTTTGTGTCCCTTAAAACACGAGGGACACTCCTGCCTGAATACATGATAAATTTTATTAAAGAATTATAGAGAAAAATGTTTGCGTAATTAAAAGGGGGAGGAGGGCGCAGTTTATGGACAAAGACCCTGGTGGTTAGGTTAATTTAAGTTAGTCAAGTAAGTTTAAGTTAGATTAAGTCACGTTAATTTAACTTTAAAGAAGTGGAAGTTAAATGTGATACGAGTTTAGTTCTCTAATGATAAAAAATCGAAAATTTAAAAATCAATTGACTGTTTAGATCACAGACTACGACCGTTAAATAAGACTTATTGCGAGGCAAATACATAATTTACATATATTATTGCACTGACCTTCCAGCAACGAAATGAGCTTCCGCTCATCTTAAAAGTATTACGTACGTCTAAAACATAATACAATTTCGCTTACCATTCTTTTTGTATTCCATGAGCATTTTATTAAAATGCGAGATGTATTTTGACCCCCTTGGAAACGCTACCCCGTATCCGGTGGTCGCGTACCAAGTACCAACGGTAAGAAGTCGACACTCTTCATCCTGACCTACGAGATAATCTAAAACAGTGGCATCGTACAGGAAGGCATCAAGATCTCTGTAAACGAAATGATAATGATTATGAATATTATAGACTTAGACGTTATCTTATTAAAGAATCCTATTAATCTTACATTATCGTAATTTAGTAAGACCCTTCAAGAACAAATGAGCAATGAAAATGGGAACTCCTCCAAAGAACGAGTATTGCTCGTCAAGTATAAGTACGTATTATGTGAACTTAGAGTAAAACGTGCATCACAACGTGGATCACAACTGAAAAGAAATTAAGAAAATTACTTTTTATCCTCTGTAACATAATATTTTCATTATAGATCATATATTCAAGGTTTCATTATAGATCAAACTCGATTCCAATTAACGCATGTTTACGTTAGAAATATATCCCAATTTCGGATCCTCTTTGATGTAATTGACAAATTTCATAATAATCAAAGCCCGAAGAGTATGAAAACGGGTTCAGCTTCGATAACTATCTTTGCTAATGTTCGTCTTTCGAGTTCACTGGTGTAGGTTAGAAGTAGAATACCTTGTGCGCGCGCGCATGTGTGTGTGTGTGTGTGTGTATGTGTGTTTGGGATTGTTTAACCTCCTTCGTAACGGCAAAGGCCATGTGATAGAAGGGACCTACAGCTTTACTTGGGGTCTGAACCACGGGTCGCTACATCATTTGGAAGCAGAGGACGGTCCTCCATCCAACTACTACCCAGACCTAATGTCGCTTAACTTTTCTGATCTACGGGAAGCGGTGTTCCGCCATGGTCACTGAATATAATTGTGCGCTATGGTGAAACCTATATTTATAAAAGTGTTTAATAAGTAAAATTGAAGGAGGTTTATTGCATGTATTTTTCATTAGGTACATAAATAATAGCACCTCTTAAAGTAAATTATAGGGTTTACTAAACTTTATAGCTGTCTTATCTTACATATGAGAGATACACAGACAGCCACCGAAGCCGAAGGCTTTTAACCTCTTAATTACCACGTGTAATGATTTTGATCTGATACTCGGTCAACTTCAGAAACTACTTCTGTTCGCCGGTAACCATCGCACGCACCCAAAATGCATCCATGAATCGAGGTGAATTTGTTTGTTTAAAACATATTCAAGTCAGTGTCAGTCATTATTCAGTAAACACACACACACACACACACATAAACGACGTATCGACTTTTAGTCCATATACCTAAATAACTAATTAACTAACCTAATTTAACCCAACCTAATTTAATGTTAGTGCCATCGAACCGAGAAGGGCGTAATAAGTGTTGGTATAATGTTGTTGCTATAATGTAGCGATTGCTATAATGTTTAAACTTTAATGTTAAACTTCAATGTGGTTGCTATACTTTTCTTGATCGTGCAAGTGCATTCTTGAAAGAGTTAAAATTATTGAAAATCAAAGACATAATCAAAGTGGCACATCTGATTTTTACTTATAAAAGTACGAAACAAATTGTTAATTTTCACTGGATAAATAACTATTTTGTAACTCATCAAGAAATTCACTCAAACCAGATTAGGAATAGCAATAGGCACGTTATTCCTCACCTTATAAGATTGTCATGACCTATTTTTGTAAGTTTAAAATTATTGAATGATTTAATAAGCACAGCTCTTTAAAATATATCTCACGTAAGTACGTTTGAAAGCAAGATGAAATGAGTTTTAAATTTTAATAAAGGAATACTGAGATTGTACGAATGCAATTTAGAGGTTAAATAGTCTGTTATTTGTCTAATTGTTGTATTTACTATTAATCCTAGGTACCGAAGGTTTCGTAACTATTATAATGACCAAGATTTAATTTTAATGTATACTGTAACAGAATTCTTTTCGTACGTCAACAAAAAGTTCGTTTGTGTGCCCTAAAAATTTGTCGTATATAACTAACTTTTGTGTTATATTATATGTAATCATGGCCTACGTCGTGGCCAATGTCATAACACCGCTTCCCGGGGATCAAGTTGGAGGAGGAGGAGGAGGAGACCGTCCTCCACGCCCAGATTATGTAGCGACCCGTGTTTCGGATCGTAAAGCTGTAGGTCCCCTCCGTCATATGACTTTAGATGTTGCGAAGGAGGTTAAACAACCCCAATAAAAAGAAAGAAAAAAAAAATATATATATATATATATAAGATCATAATTAATTAGATTTGCGTATTTCGCAATCATTATAACTCAAAGTTGGTTTTATATGATAATTAATCATAATATTTACACTACCAAATCGTAAATACCCATCTATGAAATCTTTCAATCTTAATTTAATCAGAGAGCCCAGTAAAGCCTAAAGTTTAAATGCCAAACGACAGAGGTAAAATAAATAAATAAATGTTATTAAAATAAATTATTGCAATATTGTAAATTGTAATATTTATCTTTACAATTCTTTTTACCGACAATAAAAATTACTCCAGGTTTTTTATACAAATTTTTTCATGTTCCGAGGTAGCAAAAGCATTATCTCCCCCCCCAAAAAAAGTTACCCCACTACATATATGAAATATCACACCCATCCTCATTTATACCCAGTTGCCTACACACACACACACACACACACACATATATATGCAAAATTAACCACTTGGAAAATGAGAAACTGTTTGAATGAATGCTTTCTTGTCCAATTTAATAATGCGTTAAAAAAGAATGCAAAAAGAGCTTCAGAGAAAAAGTAAGTTAATTTTGAATAATTTACTTCACGTACTTAAAGTGAATCATTATTATTATGTATATACGACAGTTGTGCTACAAAAGAGAAGTGTCAGAATAACTCCTTAACGCTTAATGCTTCACTTCACTATTTTGTGAATTCAGCCAAGCTCGATTGTCTCAAGCCAGTCTGAGAAATAGGGAGAGAAGTTGCAGTGATGAGCCTGCTGCGCATACTATATTTGATTCGACCAAGTTCTCCTTTTAAAAAAGGGGACTTATTTTTCTTGGCTGGTGCCGTGCGGTGCCGTGCCCCCGGCTGAACCATGGACGTAAAACTGAACAACTAACCAACCTACTATTTTGTACAGTTAAGATACGAACGTTTCCGAGGTTTCATTCAATCATTCTTTCCTCGTAACGTGCTTGGTGAGTTCCCATTTTCAGTCTAAGACACGAGGTATTATATGGGATATCCCATAAACCAGTGTATAGGGTTCTTTTAGTCGTTACATTTAGTCCTGCAATAACTTCTGGGACACCCTATACGAATGAATTATATAACTTAGTCGTTCAACACCATAACTAATTAACTAACTATATATGTTTATATGTGATATATATATATATATACTAAAACATTAAAATAATTATAATTACATAACTTTAGTAAGGCACTGACCCGCTTTTGATGGATTTGATCCCTTCGGTGACATTTGGTTTCATGTGAGAATGCATGTAGCGGTACATTTCAGGTAAATGTTTAGAGATCACAGCCTCGGCGTTAGTGTAAGGACAGATGCTAAACCTTAGTGGAGGTTTCTCGCTATACGGGTTTTGCAACTGGAAGAAAACGAGGTTGGCGCTTATAAATGAAATGATATCACACACGGTTGATGTATACCCCTCCAAATGAGTACAATGAATTCTTTTTTTCTGCATAGGTATTAGGTGATTAGCACGTACAGATCCTGACCAAGTTATTAAAATCATCATGGCAGTTAATTCATTATTAGGAAATAAATCGTAAAAATACATTTTTTAAGACTACTTATCTATTAACAACACTTCATTTTCAATACGTTTTAAGTATTGAAACCGGAATATGGTACGGAAGTCACAATCTTGCTGAGAATCAGATCCCGCTGTTTCAATGGTTGAACTCCCCAGATATTAACGCCACAGACAGTTTATGGGGGGGGCAATGGGGGAGGGGGGTGGGGCAGTGGGGTAGAGGGGTGGGGCAATGGTGGAGGGGGTAATGGGGGAGAGGGGTGGGGCAGTGGGGTAGAGGGGTGGGGCAATGGGGAGGGGGTGGGGGTAATGGGGAGGGTGTGAGGACAATGGGGGAGGGGGTTAGCCCCCAAGTCGCATAAAGGGGGGTGAGGGGGTTTGGGGGAGAGGGAGAATGACCTCCCTCCAAAGGGCCAGTGAGCCGAAGGCTCTGCTTATATATATATATATATATTTTTTTTTTTAACTGCAAACAACACACAGTATAATTAATGTAAAGAACGACGCTTGTGTAGAAGAGCGTCCGCACAAGATGAGGAGAGAGAACGAGCAAATGAAAAACGAGGCACCTCCGAGGAATCGAACCCGGGATCATCCAATTGCCGGTCGGATATGCTAATCACTACATCAAAGTCCCCGATCATATGTACGGCATGAGAAGGTGCCCCCTCAGGGCATTCAATTCCGCTCGTATGTAGGAAAATTACGAGTTCTGACTGATCGGGGACCTTGATGTAGTGGTTAGCATATCCGACCGGCAATTGGATGATCCCGGGTTCGATTCCTCGGAGGTGCCTCGTTTTTCATTTGCTCGTTCTCTCTCCTCATATATATATATATATATATATATATATATATATATATACCTTGACAGAGGACTTTGCTGTAAACCCTTTACTGCAGACTCATTATCTAATGTATATGTAGATTCATCACTTAATTTGTTACACGTCAGCCACGAAGGAAAAATGATCCACAAGATTGTTTATATAAATGTGAATTTATGTAAAAAGATCTTTTCGTGCATCAAAGAAGATATTCGAAGAAGCGCGGACTGTCAGTGGAAATAGGAATTTGGCGCAAAGACCAGTTAGGTTATATTTTTGAAACAAAATTGTTTTCCGAAAAAATGTTATGGTCTACAAAGATGTAATATGAAAGTTAGAGTTTGTAGTGACAAAGAAAAATCGTGAACAAGGTGCAAATCGGTGGTGAAAATCAATACAGAAAAGTATATTATCTCCAAACACGGAGGGATTTTTATACATAAAAACTAAAAATAAATAAATATATAAAACGTACGTATAAATAAATATGCCAATGTAAAAATATATTACGAATATCAGAATATATGAAAAATATATATAAATAATATATAAAAAATATATAAAAATATAACAAAACGTGTACAAATATAATAAAAAAACATCAATATATATATATATATATATGAGGGGTCGCGCGTCTTAAGATGCCTAAGCGCCACCACAGGCAAAAACGTGTTTTTGATGGATATCACTATTTTCACCTTTCCTTTATCGCGTGGTTTGGGTTATAATGACCTTACAACACTAGAAGTATGGTTGAAAACCTTATGAAGCGAACTACTTTTTTCACCTCTATCGCCAGCCAAAAGTTCACCCAAAGTTCGGCATAAGAAAATCAAAAAATTTTAAAAAATATATATATAAAATATAAAATATGAAAATCTATTCCAAAAACTCATCAACATCTTCATTAGCATACTTAGAACTCTAATTTAGCCAAAAATGAACGTTCTAGCTCAATTAATAACAGAGATACTATTGCGAGAATATTGCTGAACTTTGGAGGCGATTTCTGGCGAATTTTAATTTTGGCGCCTAGGTATCTTAAGACGCGGGACCCCTCATATATATATATAAAGGTAAAACAAAAGTATACCCCTGTAAATTTGCTCATTCTTACTTTTTTATCTTCTATGCCTGAAAAATCGTGATATTCCTCCCTGGTAATCATGAAGGCAGCTAAGTTAGCAGTGTAAATAGCGAGAAAGACAACGGCGAACATAGCCCAAATGTTGGCCATGAACCTGTAATCACACAAAAAAACATTTTTTTAAATCTTAAAAATATAGGCCTATATAATTGCTTAAGGTTTTTCTGAAAATTCCAGTGTATGCTTGATATTAAATTTATTACATAAGAATTAATAATAATATCTTCCACGGAATGTACCATGTGTCACGTGAACGTTTAATTAACCCTGTAATACAGTGGCATTTCTGAGACTGAATAAAATCGTCTGCCCTTAGCCAAAACAAAATAAGTGAAGAGCCGCTGCACTCTAAAAGAGTTAACAAATGCTCGTTTAAAAATATGCCTATTACTAGTAGGGGAGATAGGCGTGTTTCTTTGCGACATTTTCGCCATTGCTTTCCGGGAAATTCGGCAAGACATTGTAGTAAGTACACCATGCCATTATAGTTCAGTTCAAAATAAATGCATTAAAATAACCAGTAAAAAACAACAGATCCAAACCAGTTAACTGATGTACTTTACTTCTTTAATATTTTGTTTAAAAATGTCGTTTTGCTTATTATTTAGTTAAATTTATTTGTTCTCATAGTTAGCTTTTTTAATAAGAAGAATACTCACTAGACTCACGCGTATATAAACATTAAAAAATAAGTGATTATTTTTCTGGAAACTAACATCAATATCCACAGCTGTTTTCTGAATAGAAAAATGCTTACAATAAATTCGCGATAAAAAAACTGTCCCCGATCATATACTTTATATATAAATGATATATTGGTATGCTCCCAGTAGACATATACAATCAGTGCTTTTTTTGTAAAAAAAAAAGACGTGCCGGTACTCATAGCTTGATAAATTGTAAAATTTCTCTCCCACCCCTCCCCTCTTCCTGCGCCCCCTCCCCCTTCTCTATTGAATTTGTGATGAACTTTTGATAAAACGTGTGTCAACGTCGTTCTGAAAAAAAGAAGCCAGTACACCGTACCGGCGCGTACCGTCACAAAGAAAAAGCACTGTACACAATCAAATGGGCCATAGTTAATTGTAATATTTTTTAAAGACTTATATGGGGAGTACATTTATTTTTAATCTCTAAGGTGTATATTGATAGGCTACGACTCGCCATAAAATATTGTTTATGCTCCTTACATATTTCAATTACTCAGTTAATGAACTGAAGTCTTTTTGGAGCGAATGTACTGTATGTGAAAATCAAAGATTATTATGATCTAATTTCAGTGTTCACCCCCCCCCCCCCGTTTCTATCGTATAAATTTCTGAAACCAGAATTTAGCAATATATAAATTAAAGGGTTACTGCCCTACATGATATACAGGTATTTAAATATAGGTCTCGTAATACCGTTTCCCTACAAGCGAAGTGAAGACACCGAGTTCGAGGGTTTGACCGCTGATGGTGCTGATGATGATAACAGGGAGTTATCGCAAACGGGTCGCATTAGTTCAATTGAGCGCTGTACCAGTTTCTGACCCTCCTTTTACTTATTACTATTATTCCTAACTCTCAAAATGATGATGGATATATACAGAAACTTAATCGTTGCGTCTGTTACGAGAGCTTTAATGAAAATCATAAATTTCAAACATTCTACCAACGAGATGAATAGCGAACTTTCTAAAACTTTTTGTAGTAATATACCATAAAGAAATGGTAGTATAATATTAGAAAAACTCAAGGTACATTAAATCTGGTAAAGAATACATCAATCATTTACAAAGGCACGTAGTTCACGTTCAGTTGTTCGGCATCACAAATGTTTGCCATTCACAACGTTGTCATATATATATTTGTTCCAGGATATGAGCGCGTACAATATATTTGAATGATTTGAATGCAGAAAGTTTTAAATTTCAAGAATCGATGCAACGATTGAGACTATTTATCATTTTTGTCACATTCTCTGTCAAATCCCCCCGAGTAAAGGGGACTTCCTGAAAATGATAGTCTTCCTTACGTCAAGACTTCGCGGATTCTGCAAACATATTCTTAAATTTTTACATCTTTAGAAAAATGGTAATTATTATATTTTTAAGCTTTTCATTTATTTTTTAACTTATTTAGGAAGTCATTTTCGGCGACTCAAATTTAAATTTCGTAAATTACCCAAAGAGACGCGAAATTCGATGACCCGCAATACAGTTACGTTATTATAATATGAAATTAGAACTCCATCGTAAAATAAAGTCTTAATTAATTGTTGAAATACATTTCACACACGCAAGCACATTCCTTCATTTCCTCTTTAGAAATATTTCTCAATTTGAAGTGTACTCAAAATTTGGGTACGATATATATATATATATATATATATATATATATATATATATATATATATATATATATAATTTCTTTACATATTATATCTTTAAATTCGGGAGTGTTAGCATTTTGGGCATACATTACACTTAAATTAATCACTCTGAAAGAACGCCATTTTCATTAATTTATTTTAAAGAGAGAACACCCCAAAATAACCTCTTGCCCGCTCGTCCCCTCTGATTTCTCATAAATGTTCTCCTTTGAGGGGGCTGGGTAGGGGTAGACGAACGCTCACTCGAATTCCATCCCACAAAATTGGCAATTAACTGCATGCGGCAAGCCACGCGGATGAACCGACTTCAAACGTCGAACTGTATTATAATAAACTTTGAAATATATCCTCTTCACAAGGCGCCCTCCTTACATGACCTCGTCGCATCCAGCTGGAATAAACCTTCGCCTTTAATTTATGTCAGCATTTACCCCTCCAATCCCCCCCAACACATAAAAAAAAGTACAGCAAGGCAAAGGAACGTAGCGTCGCATTCTTCTTTAAGAAAAATGAAGCTTGCTAACGTATAACTTAACAGTCAATTTACTTACTACTGTAGAAGCTCGTAAAAATAAATGAGAGAGAGAGAGAGAGAGGAGAGAGAGAGAGAGAGAGAGAGAGAGAGAGAGTAAACGAAATTAAATTCTTACATATTGGTGTATACAACAAATCAAATAATGTAAAAAAGTTAAATTAGCTGCAATAAAAAATATACGAGTGTGTATCTCTCTCTCTCTCTCCTCTCTCTCTCTCTCTCTCTCTCACAAAAATAATATATATGAAAACGAAAAACTTGCACTTGTGGAAATTCCTCTCAAACTTTCTCCATTTTCTCTAAAAAAAAAAAAAAAATTAAGAAAGTCACAAAATTATAATTTTTTTTTAGAAAATGTGAAAATGAGACAATTTTATTCCATAAAAAGGACACTAAATAAATCTAAAAAAGTGTGTGTGTGTGGTGTGTGTGTGTGTGTGTGTGTGCTCGCGCAAAACATTCTTAATATTTATTCCAAACGTTTCGCTAAGCACTTGATATCAATTAAGGGATTTGTTTATCTTGGATCTAAAATAAAGTTCAGGTAATTATAATAAAAAAATAGTGAATTATAACGACTTACTTGGACATGTAAGTCGCGATCAGACGAAAGCAATTAAAATTGAAGTTTCCAATTTAAAATAAAGGTAAAAAAAATGTTCACTCATTTTTAGATGAAATTTGAGACGATTTCGATACACAAAAGCATTTTTAAATTCATTATATCTTTTTTTGGTTATCAAAGGACACTATTAATATTTAATATTTTGTTGCAAGGGGTCTCCCTTTAGACTAAATAAAATAGTCTGGCGTTATAAAATCAGTAACGTTAAAGAATTACCTAAAGAGTTAAACGCTGTTACGGTTCTTTGATTAGATTTAAAGGTTTTATGATGCCAAGCTCACTAGTTATGTATTTTTATATAATCTTTTATAATACAGTATAAAAATATCCCTCGGGGCTTTTACAGATAGTAGTACCCTTGACAAACGCTAAGCGACAGTGAGTCTGGGTAATAGTTGGATAGGTGACCGTACTCTGGACCTAAATGATGTGATTTGGATCTCGCATAAAGCTTTAGGTTAACAACCCTGAAAAACCATCAGCCTCGATAAACTAGTAACCGAACCTGATTCATTAAAAAATATTTAAAAAAAATTAATTTCAGAAAATTATTGACATCAAAATAATCAAATACAGAAAGCGTGGCAGTGCGGTCCCCATTCCCCGAGACGTAGAGTGGCTGATGGTTTTTCTTGTCATTATGACGAAATTTGGTTAAACAATTTTTCTTCACATTTTCAAAAAAAAAAATTTTTTAACAGATGATTCGTGGATGGTCCGTTCCTTAAAATCAATAATTGTTGGTGTCACGTTCCCACAGATTTCGTTGCTAAGATATTCTATCGACAAGTGTCATGCGGATTAGGTTAGGTTAGGTTAGATTAGTTTATAGGTTAGGTTAGAGTACGCAAAGTTAAGTTACGGTAATAAGAGATTCGATGAAACTGCCCATCGATGAAATATGTAATTATAATAATCAATAAAGAGTGTCACAAACTGGCACAGGCATTGGTACAGCACCACTGGGAGTCGAACCCTCGATCTCAGTGTCTTCACTTCGATTATAGGGAAACGGTATTACCCACTGAAACGCGGACGCTAGCCAAGACGAAATGTGTATGAATCTATTACAAACGATTTATAGAAAACACGCGGATAATTTTTCTCTTGATACCAAATTCATATCTTTCAGTAATTGCTTCCAAAATAATGGATACCCGTACATATTTTTAATTCCCAGTGAAATTAGTTACTTATAATTATAATGACAAGAAACTTCTTCCTTCCTGTATATATATATATATATATATATATATATATATATATATATATACAAGACAAGACAGATCTACAAGATATACAAGACAGACCAAATTTTCACCGGTACAAAATACATTTGGTACACTACAGTGTCACTACAGTTTACCCATCAACGGCTGTTTCTCTTTAACAATGTGTAACGAACTCACTCCGAAAAATCTTGGCCGTCGATGGACATTTTTGTAGGTCATATTATGAGTGTTTGAAATACTGCTAGTTTGCAATCGTTTATAGAGTTAAAAAATCTTCAAACTGATTTCCGTTTCGCCTTGGAGAACCTTAAAATTTCAATGTTTTTTTCAAAATTATATATATTATACCTATATATATATATATATATATATATATATATATATATATGGGATTGAACTCAGAATGGTCCCCTGAGGTTTTTTCATGATGCACACAGACCGTACATGGAACTAGGAACTAGGAAGCAAGGTAGACTCGGCCTCTTCCCCGGCGGCTTCGGCCGTCAAAAACGAGCGGAGGAGGCGGTGGTGGACAGTTTTCTTCGGGTGAGAAATTGATTTCTGCCGATTTGGCCCTCCCGAGGGAAAATTAAATCCACTATAGTCCGAATAAGTAATGGTAAATGACAAACACTACAGTTTTTTCTTTTTCATGATGTTAGCGCGACGTGGGCAACGGATCACTCACAAAGAGGCCCCAAAAATATAGCTTCCCTCACCAGCAAAGCAGATAGGATTCAGCTTTGGGACAGGATCTAGGATTTGTATCCTAGATCCTGTCCCAAAGCTGGATCCTATCTGCTCTGCAGATAGCTGGTGAGGGAAGCTATATTTTTTGGGCTTCTTTGCGAGTGACCCGTTGCTCACGTCACGCTAACATCATGAAAAAGAAAAAACTATAGTGTTTGTCATTTACCATTACTTATTCGGACTATAGTGGACTTAATTTTCCCAGAAGAGTTCCTTGTTCCATGCACGGTCTGTGTGTATCATATATATATACATATATATATTGTATTGTACAGTTATTGTTTAGAACATATAAATGACATATGGACAACAGATTATACGTGTGTAAACATGCTGAACTCTGTATAGTTTAAAAAGCTGGCAAATCATTAGTGTAATTTAAGTGATTTGAAGATTTAATGTTTATTAAATGTAACCAGTAACAAGAAGTAATCAATAGCTTTTTTTTAAATACATTGTTTTGTATATTTTGTGAGAGTATTATATCATATGGCAATGGAAGTAATGGTGCGTATTTGTATTTGTATTTGAGAGTTCGTATTTGTATTTGATAATTCATAAACTGAAATATTAGCTCTTGTATTCAGGGGCGTAGCTAGCCCTTTTTAATGCGTAAGCACCGAGGTGTGAAGCACGGGAGCTTAGGGAAGATGTGGAAGGGGGCTGCCCCCCATTCC
>JAJOZX010001992.1:495000-592500 GCA_023014485.1 Bathynomus jamesi | reverse complement strand
TATCTATATGGGTGTCCCAAAAAAACTATATACTCTTTATAGCATCATATATTTTAGAATTTAAAAAAAAACCAAACAATATATTGTTATAGCAATTGCCAATGAAAGGTAAATTAGTAATGTAAGTGATCAAAATGTTATAGCGAGTTGTTTGCATATAAAATTTAATTAACTACGCCAAGTGCTCAAAATGTTCTCAGGCGGCATGAATGCACTTTCAATACAACAAAATCGTGTGGTCTGATGAAGCTACCTTCAAGCTGAATGGCACAGTAAATCGACACAACTGCAGGTACTGGTCACTTGATAATCCACACGTTTATGTGGATAAACATGTTAATTTACCAGGATTAACAGCATGGTGTGGTTTATCATCCAGGGGTTTGGTTGGACCATTTTTCTTTAATGGGACAGTTACCGGTGCCGCATATCTCGACATGCTGCGGACAGAAATTATACCTGCAGTTCGGAAGTTGTTTGGAAACGACGACTTTTACTTTCAACAAGATGGAGTCCCCCTCATTATCATTGTGATGTCAGAAGGTACCTCGATGAAACGTTGCCTAACCGTTGGATAGGACGAAGAGGAAGCGTTGAGTATCCTCCACGTTCACCGGACTTGACTCCACTTGATTTTTACTTGTGGGGCTACCTGAAGGATGCAGTTTATGGTACAAGACCTGCAACACTCGAACACCTTAAGGATGCAATTAGGAAAAAGTGCGGGACCATCACAGCATCTACATTAGTCCATGTCTGCGAATCAGTTAGTCGACGCATTCAAAAGTGCATTCATGCCGCCGGAGAACATTTTGAGCACTTGGCGTAGTTAATTAAATTTTATATGCAAACAACTCGCTATAACATTTTGATCACTTAGATTACTAATTTACCTTTCATTGGCAATTGCTATAACAATATATTGGTTTTTTTTTTTTAAATTATAAAATATATGATGCTATAAAGAGTATATAGTTTTTTTGGGACACCCTATATATAAATTTCAACTGCAAACAACACAGTATAATTAACGTAAAGAACGACGCTTGTATAGAAGAACGGTCCGCGCAAGATGAGGAGGGAGAACGAACAAATGAAAAAATGAGGTAACCACCCGGGAATCGAACCAGGGATCTTCCGATTGCCGGTCAGATATGATAACCACTACACCATGGGCCTCACTCAATCGAATCGGAAGATCCCGGGTTCGATTCCAGGGTGGCTACCTCATTTTTTCATTTGTTCGTTCTCCCTCCTCATCTTGTGCGGAACGTTCTTCTATACAAGCATCGTTCTTTACGTATAT
Source organism: Bathynomus jamesi (assembly GCA_023014485.1). Classification (NCBI taxonomy): domain Eukaryota; kingdom Metazoa; phylum Arthropoda; class Malacostraca; order Isopoda; family Cirolanidae; genus Bathynomus; species Bathynomus jamesi. The sequence goes on along the minus strand of JAJOZX010001992.1, from coordinate 591,194 downwards.
ATATATATATATATATATATATATATATACATATATATATATATATATATATATATATATATATATATATATATATATATATATATATATGTTAATGATAATGATAAGCTTTATTGGCACGATATAAGTCCCATAACATAGTATAACATTGTGGAAGTTAATAAACGATAAGATAAATCAAACAATAATAAATTTTAAAAAACTAAAAATTATGTCTAAAAGAGAACTAAAAGTAAGACACTTGCTGAAACAATTAATAATAAACACTGCCATTATTGGCAGGAGACAGCCTTCTCTACCCTCGCCTAAAAAGAGGTACAGTATCCATCAATGTAATGAACGATACAACTAATTAATTAAACAATTAATTTAAAAATCAAAAGCCAAAGAGGACTACGGTAATAAAGAAATAACAATAATACAAAAGAAGACAAGAAATAAGAATAAATAGTAATAATAGCTTTAAAAAAATTAAAAAGTATATGTAATGGAATGACTAATGTGGGAGTTAAGTGACGTTATAGACAAACACTTTCATACCAATAGGTCCAACGTCTAGAAGACATAAAACAGGACTGATGAATAGCTTGGACAATTCGATTGTCTGAGTTTTTAATTCTTTGCATTAAACTGTATTGAGGATGTATTTTTACATACTCAATATATATATATATATATATATATATATATATCGGGTGGGCAAAAAAAAAGGGAGACCTCGAACTTTAGCTGTAAAATCCAAAGTTATGTTCAGATTACAATATTTTTTTCATACACCACAACTAAGTAAATTTCCTATACGGAGAGCGGATTTCAAAGAAAACTAATGAAAATTACGAATTTATTGAACATTTCTTTATGCCACTGGAAATTCTCCATTTACATTACTATGCATTGTCGGGTCGGCAAAAAAAAAGGGAGACCTTTTAAATCCTTCATATCTCGGCAAATACGATACATAGAACCATGAAATTTTAGTATGTTAGTACGAGGTAATTTCGTGGTTTGTATGCCATCTTTTAGCATCTCCTATTTTATCGATTTTCTTGAGAAGCTTGTCCAAACCTCCTGCAGTTGGCTTACGTTAATTAAAATCGCTTTAATTATCACAAGATTTTTCTGGAATATTCGCCATAAATCCAATTTCCCAGCTAAAATGCTAAAAGATGGCATACAAACCGTAAAATTACCTAGTACTAACATACTGAAATTTCATGGTTCAATGTATCGTATTTGCCGAGATATGAAGGATTTAGAAGGTCTCCCTTTTTTTTGCCAACCCGACAATGCAGTAGTAGTGTAAATGGAGAATTTCCAGTGGCATAAAGAAATGTTCAATAAATCCTTAATTTTTATTAGTTTTCTTTGAAATCCGTTCACCGTATAGGAAATTTACTTAGTTGTGGGGTGTGAAAAAAATATTGAAATCTGACTATAACTTTGGATTTTACAAACAAAGTTCGAGGTCTCCTTTTTTTTTTTGCCCACCCGATATATATATATATATATATATATATATATATATATATATATATATATATATATATATATATATATATATATATATATATATTAAAGAATTCCAATTAAAAGTAAATGATTAAGAATTAAAAAAACACTAAAATTAGGAAGTTTTTTTGAGGAGCTCAAAGAAGACTAAAATAGAATAAAAGTTGCAGAGGGAAAAAACAGCACATGAACCTCATGCATTTGGCAGATGGAAATGGTGCAAGAAAGATTTAAAAAGGCATATTGGGGTTAGAATTTGATTTAAAAGAAGCTCACTGTAAAAATTACCTCTTTCTTTATTGAAGCTATCGATATTTTCAATTAAGATTCAATCAATTTCCTCCTATTTATTTGTCCTTTATATTTAGATGAAGGATAGTTATTAATATGAATTAAATGATCCAAGTTAGTGCTATGTTGATAAAAAGTTAAATTGGGGTCGCCGATTCTGAGACTCTATTTATGTTTATAACTCCTGTCAGTAAAATTATTAGTTTCCCCAATATAAACTTCATGACAGTTTTCACATGGAATTTTATAAACTCTAGTATTATCTGTGGTAAACCCGAGTTTGTCGTTACGAAGGTAATTTCTAGTAGTACCATTTATCTTGGTAACTAAATTAATAGAATCACTTAAGTATTCTTTTGTCATGTTGCATTCGGTAGGTAAAAATAAGAGATTTTGTTCTCGGTAGATTTGTGGAACATTACTATAAAATTTCTTCTTCATGAGTTTAAAAGACCTGTTTATAAAAGCCTGAGGGTAACTTAATTTAGCGAAAACGTCTTTAATAAATCAACCTCTTTATCTATAAATTGAGGGTTACAAATCGTAAAAGCACGAAGAAATAAATCAATTGAAACCCCTCTCTTTGTGGAAACAGAATGAGAGGAAAACCAATGCACATATGCATTTGAATGTGTATTTTTCCTAAAGACATTAAATAACGGTTTATTCTAATCTGAACGAATAACCGAAATATCCAGAAAAAGAATTTGTGAATTTTATTCTGTGAGTGTAAATCGATGGTAGGATGTCACTTAGTTTGCTCAAAATCAAAGCTAAACTGTCAGGTACGACAACAAACACATCATCAACGTAGCGATTCCAAGCAATTGAAGAGTCGATTATACCTGGAAGAAACTTCCGCTCAGAGAAGGGAGAGCTCCATACTAAGACCCTCTTTCTGTCTGTAAAAAGAACCATCATGTGGAAAATCCGCATGTAAAAGACAGTTTTATTAATTCAATAAAAAGTGAATTGAAGATACACGTATCACCATCAAGTTCAGAAAGATATTTGTTAAGAAGTTCAAGGGTAGTATCTACAGGGGTTTGGTGAACAAGGAAACTACGTCGAAGCTAATCAGACCCTTATTTAACAAGTCTATACAGTATTAGAAACGCTAATAAAATCAGACGAATTCTTAATGTGGGATCCAGAAATACTACCTATGAGTGGAAGTATTCAATGCGAAAGGTATTGAGCTAGATTCTATGATAGGTTTTAGCGGAACGTTAAGCTTATGAATCTTACGAAGGCCGTAGAAATAAAGTAAACTTGGCAGGTATACGTAAAATGCTTAGCTAGGTCAGGGTGATCCTTCAGTAGTGTTTTAAGTTTATTATTAAATTTGCGCTGTGAGTTTGTTAGGGGGCTTCAAGACAGTTTTTCATAAGTGGCACTGTCACCAAGAAGATTATAGGCCTTTCTGAGGTAATCGAAACCAATAATTTTGATGACAGAAGCTATAAATACAAATACAGTCTCAGAATCGGCGATCCCAATTCAGCTTTGCATCAACATAGGACTAATTTGGATCATTTAATTGATATTAATAACTTGGCCCATCATCTACATATGAAAGACATAAATAGCAGAAAATTGACTGACTCTTTTAATGTAAATAGGGATAACTTCATTAACGATAAAGGTAATTTTTACATTGATCTTCTTTCAAATCAAACTCTAACCCGAGATACCACTTTTAGATCGTTCTTGCACCGTTTCCGTCTGCCAAATGCATGCCGTTTTTTCCCTGCAACTTTTCTTCTATTTTACTCTTCTTGCCTGAACGAAGAAGAGTGGAGCTCCTCGAAGAGCTTCGTAATTTAATGGGCTTTTTCTAATCTTTTACTTTTAATTGAGATTTTTAACTTGTACATTTTAGTACGGTTATTGTACATTTTACAATATTAATATTTAAATGGCTCATATTGTAATCGTAAGTTAATGACTTCATTATACAGGGTGTCCCGTAAGTCTGGACCCATAGGGAAAAATAATAAAATTACAAAATAGTCCAAAAATTTATTACATAATCTGTTCAAAGTGTCCGCCGTTGTGTCGCACACATAGTTGAAGACGTAATCTCCACTGCGACAGCACTTTCTGAATCACAGTCGCAGAAATTTCTTGACACGCCTCCACAATGCGTGCTTTAAGGTGGAAAATGTTCTGAAGTTTGACCTCGTACACTTTGGCTTTCAAGTGGTCCCACAAATAAAACTCCAGCGGAGTAAGATCATAATAAAAAAATAATAAAAATAATAATAAAATAATAAAAAAATATATTATAAATAAATTTTTGGACTATTTTGTAATTTTATTATTTTTCCCTATGGGTCCAGACTTACGGGACACCCTGTATAATAATAATAATAATAATAATAATAATAATAATAATTTCTCGCAGGAAAGTTTCTTGAACTGGAAATTAAATTGATCTGGAGCAGTAATATTAAGAACTTTAAAATCAAAAGATTAAAAAAAAATGGTGGGTGCATTTTCTTTTAATAATTAATCTAATTTATTTCATTACTAAATTTCCATAAATTTATAAAATAAATTGAATTCGAAATTATAGCAGAGGTTCCTATAAATAAATTTCCTATTCATTCGATGAAAATGGCTGATTATAAATTAAATGCCTCACAACCCTGATAAGTCGAAAGGACAAGCAGGAACTTAATTTTGAGATAAGAAATGGAGCATGTAAAGTGAGTGTAAAAATGGAATGTGTAAATGGCTGGGGAAGAGAGAGAGAGAGAGAGAGAGAGAGAGAGAGAGAGAGAGAGAGAGAGAGAGAGAGAGAGAGAGAGAGAGAATTATAAGTTTGTAGGATTCTAAACGAACGAAGATCCAACGATTATTAATTTAAGTGTTTTTGGTCATTTCAGACTATAGGGATTAAGCGTCGTGACCTCCCTGTGAGAAATGGGAATGACTTTTTAGATAATAATGTATTTACAAATACGAGTAACGTATACGTGTAAATTGTACCCGTTTTTTTGTATAAAAATTCGAGCATCGTTTAATCTTTATTTTATTATATTTTCATCGCCGGTTTTAATCATTTTTTATGAACTCTTCATTTATGTAAATTATGTAAATTATCCTTGGCACAAGAGGGAACCAACTGACGTTTGACACGTAAGGGATAAGGGGAGAGGGGCAGACGACGACTCCGGTAACAATATACCCGGAAATATACTGATCTGATCTCTCCACAAAGCCCAACCCCGAAGGACTGCCGACATTAATCCGCCACTTGATCCCATTTTAGGCGGAGGATTATGTATGTAATTTGTCGTTTAAAAATTGAACTACACACACACACACACACACACACAACACACACACACACACACTCACTGGAATAAAGAGTTATTTGATGAAATATTAAAAAAGAATCAGCTCGACTGTAAGAAGATCTGAACGCGAAATGAAACCATGAATAAAAATAATCGCATTTCAAAACAAAGCAATTGAAAAAAAAAAGATAATAGATAACAAATAGACTAAATATATCTTATGAAATGAGGGATACAACAGTGAAAGAACCACATTTGTCTCAAAGAAGAACAAACGCACGAGGGGGATTATTCGTTACAATCAAATTTAAGACAACAGAAACTTGTACGAATGCAAATGATATAAAAACTAAAGAAGAATAAAAGTAATTAAGGAAATTAAAATACTTTAGAATTAAATATACTCATCAAAGTAATTAAATGAAGTTAGCGAAGAATAAAGAAATGAAACAAAAACAAAAACAAATAATGGGGAAAATAAATGATAAAACACAATAACAGAAAATCAGTAAAATTAATAATAATAATAATAATAATAATAATAATAATAAGAAGAAGAAGAAGAAGAAGAAGAAGAAGAAGAAGAAGAAGAAGAAGAAACAAAAGCGTGTGTGTGTGTGTGTGTGTGTGTATAAGTTACGTTAGCTCTTATAGTATGATATTTTTTGTATCACTTCCTTCCTACACGGGAAATAGGTACTACTTTGTTGTAGATGTTTTTTGGGGCTCAATTTAGGTTAGATTAGGTTAAGTTAGGTTGGGTTAACCTAACTTAACTTAACTTTCTATTGTCTTAAATTTGATTGTAACAAATAATCCCCTCGTGCATTCGTTCTTCTTTGAGACAAGTGTGGTTCTCTCACTGTTTTATCCCTCATTTCATAAGATATATTTAGTCTGTTTGTTATCTATTATCTTTTTTTTCAATTTCTTTGTTTTGAAATGCGATTATTTTTACTCCTGGCTTCATTTCGCATTCAGATCTTCTTACAGTCGAGCTGATTCTTTTTTTAATATTTCATCAACGAGCTCTTCATTCCATTGTGTGTGTGTGTGTGTGTGTGTGTGTTGTGTGTGTGTGTGTGTGTGTGTGTGGTTCAATTTTTAAACGACAAATGACATACATAATCCTCCGTTAGGTTAGGTTAGGTTAACTTAACTTAACCCAAAATTAAACAAAAAACTCTGTGTGTAAAATCCTGAGATAGCATGAAGTAATAGTAATTTTATCTGGTTTTTTAATTAAAATCCTAAACGCGAGTGAAATTCGAGAAAATAATGATTATATACGATAAAAGAGCGTATTATCTAAACTTTTTAATGGAGTCCTTCCTTCCCTTAACGCAAGCGAAAGTGATTAAAAATTTGAAAATATAAATTTCAATGACCACCGATGAAAATATAGGAGGAATTTGCACTTTTATATATATATATATTATATATATATATATAATATATATATATATAATATATATATATTTATGCAGTAAAATCACGAATAGCACGTATCTTATTAATAAGCAAACAACCACAGGGAAAAAGGAAAAAAGAAACACGAATTCCAATTCCAGCGCTTTCGTGTGATATATTCACATTTTCAAGGACAAGAGAGAAATAGAGAGAAATTTCTCTCTTGTCCTTGAAAATGTGAATATATCACGAAAGCGCTCGGAATTCGTTCTTTTTTCCCTGTGGTTGTTTGCTTATATATATATATATATATATATATATATATATATATATATATATAGGTGGACCGGATGTCAGTTTTTCAAAATCTGCGAATGCGGATGCGGATTTTTAATTTCAATATCCGCGGATGCGGATGCAGATATTTAGTTATTCTATCAATATAATATAGAATTATGAATATATGACAATTTTTCAAATTTCGTGATATTACTATTATGGCAGGCAATGCATAAGAGTTAAAAGTAATATTAATGTTTTCATTATGATAAAAATAATAACTTTCTCAAGAGTTTCAGCCACAGAAAACTCAATGAAACAAGTTTCATTCAATTTTCTGTGTTACCACGTATTTATATTTTCAGGTTCATATATTTGTTTGTTCATTAATAATTCACTAGGGAACAACATTTTTGTTTCTTGAAAACTATTTGGTGTTTCTTATAGAACTTTTGATGCTAATTCCAAATATGGTTTCATAATTTTTCTATCACCCATAGTTTTCGAGAAAATAATATTTCCATTTACTCAGAGTTTTACCAAAATATTAGTTAAAATTAAGTGTACTAATTTAATTTTACTTTCTTTTTTTTCCAGGTTAACTATATTTAATAGTATTTTTTGCATTAAAAAAATATAGCTATTTAAACAAACAGATTTTTAATAAAAAGAATTTTTTTTCAAGTTTTGCTCAAATTTTAAAATTTTTCATAGTAGAAAAATTGTTTTTCATTCCAAAAGTTTCCGTGATTTCAATAATTTTCCGCCAGCATGAATCGAAACTGTATTAATCCCAGAGATACATTTTGCTACGTATGTGGGAGAACTGACCATAATGGCACAGAGGAAGACGATGACCCCACTCGTGAAGAAGGCTTACGAACTTTATTTTGGATGTAAGGTAGGCGACCAAGACAATCCTGGGCACCTCATATCTCATGCATTTCCTGTGCCATCACTCTTAGGGGTTGGATTAAAGGTACCCGCAAATCTATGCCATTTGCCATACCAATGATTTGGAGAGAGCCCAAGGATCACCTAACGGATTGCTATTTTTGTATGACTAACGTTTCAGGATTCTCTGCCAAAAATAAACATAAAATTCAATACCAAAATCTTGCATCTGCCATGAGACCAGTACTACATGACGATGATAACCCAATTCCAACTCCCCCAAAGTCATGGACACTGGATGAAGAGTCTGAAGTTGAACCAATGGAAATTGATGACACTAAAGATACAGACTTTCAGCAACCTGAATCAAATAAATCACGTATGATAACGCAGGTTATGCTGAATGATCTCGTGAGAGATTTGAACCATCCGAAAAAGAAAGCGGAATTATTGGGCTCCAGGTTACGTGAATGGAATTTGTTGGCAAAAGATACAAGCATATCGGCGTTCCGCACTCGCCAAAAGATCTGATGCAGTATTTCTCCTCGTCAGGGGTTTATGCTACTGTAATAATGTAAATGGACTGCTGTTTAGCTCTCAGTCATGAGCACAAATCTGAAGATTGGCGTTTTTATTGACTCTTCGAAGCTAAGCCTCAAGGTTGTACTACTTCACAATGGAAATAAATACCCTTCCATTCCTGTAGGGCACGCTGTCCACATGAAGGAATCTTACGAAAATATGAAACTCATCCTTCAGCAGATTAATTATGACCAGTTTCGTTGGTATATATGTGGGGATTTAAAAGTCGTCGCGCTTCTTCTGGGAATGCAGCTCGGTTATACGAAGTTCTGCTGCTTCCTTTGTGAATGGGACAGCAGAGCCAGAGATTCGCATTATTTTGTAAAGGATTGGCCACTTCGTCAAAAATGTATCCCAGGACTGAAGAATGTGTCTCATGAACCCTTAGTTGACCCCAAGAAAATATACTTACCGCCACATCATATCAAACTTGGCATCATGAAAAATTTTGTCAAAGCAATGAACAAGGAAGATGAGGCATTCAAATATTTGAAGAAAAAGTTTTCACGACTTAGCGATGCAAAGATAAAAGAAGGGATCTTTGTTGGTCCCCAAATCAGAGAGCTCATGAAAGATCAAAAGTTTGATGATGCCTTGAGAGGAAAAGAAAAAGTGGCATGGGAGGCCATGAAGAATGTTGTCACAAATTTTCTAGGGAACATCAAAGCCTCTAACTATGAAAAAAATAGTGCAGGACATGATTGAAGCATATAGGTTATTGGGATGTAATATGTCACTAAAAATCCATTTCTTGCACTCCCATTTAGATTTCTTCCCTGAAAACCTCGGCGACGTAAGCGATGAGCATGGAGAAAGGTTCCACCAAGATATAGCTACTATGGAGAAACGCTACCAAGGGAGGTGGGATCCGGCAATGTTAGCTGATTACTGCTGGACATTGATGCGAGAAGCTCCTAATGAAAACTACAAGAGAAAATCAGTGACAAAGAAGTTTTAAGAAGAATATTTTTAAATGCCAATCTGCCACTAATATAATTTTTATGAAGTATTCTTACTAACTTCTATACACTTTTTGAATAAATATTAAAATACAAATTTCTCAGTAACCTTGGGTGATAGAGAAATTTTACGGCTATATTCGGAATCAGAGGAAAATATCCTATAAGACCGACCTGTTCACGTCCAAGAAACAAAAAAAAAGTTAAAATTTGTTCCCCAGTGATAATTAATTAATACTTTACTTGAAATGTGCATGACTGAGCCTTATAAGCTACTTTATAAGCTAACTTAATTGAAAATTGCATAATTTATTAGAGGAAATATCCGTATAACACCCGCAGTCAGAAGTGCGGATGTTAAAAATGATGCGGATGCGGATATCCGGTCCACCACTAACACATATATATATGTTGTTTTCTCTTTCTCGTCTTGCGCGGAATATCTCCTATACAAGCGTCGTTCTTTACGTTATTTATACTGCGTGTTCTTTGCAGTTGAATGTATATAATGTTACGGCATGCGGGAGGTGCCCCCTTGGGGCATTGGTTTCTGCGAGTATGTAGAGGAATTACGGCATTTGGAAGAGTGAAGTCCATGGTGTAGTGGTTATCGCGTCTGACCGGCAATCGGAAGATCCCGGGTTCGATTCCCAGGTGGTACTTCATTTTTTCATTTGTTGTTTTCTCTTTCTCGTCTTGCGCGGAATATCTCCTATACAAGCGTCGTTCTTTACGTTATATAATATATAATACGGTGTCCGGGCTTAAATGGCAATAAAATAAAACATTATAAATGTATTTTATTGCCATTTAAGCCCGGACACCCTGTGTATATATATATGGGATGAATTTCACAATTAAACACGTGAATGAATGAATGCTGCAAACCCACAAGGAAAAAAAAAAACGATTCCAAGGCCTTTCGTGTATTCAGAGCTACACCTCGTCAGGGAATTTCCTATATATCAAATGAATGAAGTACTAGAACACTGATGATGAGTTCATTAATTGAAAGAAAATAAGTGACAAACAAGCGGTAAAATGAACCCTATTCACTGGCACTCCAATTAACCAACCGTTTAAGGACCAACATGGTACTTCAATAGTTCTAGTTAATCCCAGGTGATTATATATATATATATATATATATATATATATATATATGATGAATAAAACCACGAAGGAAAGGAAACACAAAATGGTGCTCAAGCGCTTTCGTCTAATGACATCCTCAGGAACACTGAAGTACATAAAAAGGTTAAGCCTATATATAGGTTACAGAAAGAAAAAAAGAAAAAATAAATAACATACATACACACACACACACATATATATATATATATATATATATATATACATACATATCTATATATACAAATACATACATACATACATACATACATATATATACAATAAACAGAGAAGTAAAAATAATAAAAATTAAAAATTAAAACCTTAAAGGATTACCAGTGAGGCGTACAGATTTGTAAGGAAAAATATCGATTTTTAGCACAAGATCAATGGATTATAAAAATACAAACTTATACTGGAACTCTGCCGGGTTTTGACACAATGCTGCCTATGGTCAGGTTTCGATATATATAAAAAAAAAAAAAATAAAATGCAAATTAAAAGTTAATCGATTTTTAGCACAAGATCAAATGGATTATAAAAATACAAATTTATACTGGAACTCTGTCCGGGTTTTAACACACTGCTGACAAACAATTTGTCCTACGTACACTTTTACTGGGGACATGATACCCCCACTAAGAAGGCCATATTTTCATCAATGTTTCTCCGCGCCCTTAGGATCGCCAGTCCGGAATACATCGATGCCGAATTGGAAAAAATCAACGGTATTGGAAGTGATTTGTGTTATCCATCTGCGTTTATGGAATCTTGTCTCAACAAGGCAAAACGAACTTTCTATCGTGTCAATATTAACACTCGTACTTTGTCAAAAAATATTTTAGTACTTCCATTTTTCCCGGGCTTTTTAGGCATTGCTAATGTACTTAAACTTTTGGATATTAATGTAGTTTTTCATATAACAATATTGTGAAAAATATCATAGTAAAAAATAGCCCTACCAATAATTCAGGCATTATCTATAAAATTGGTTGTAAACAATGTGATTCCTTTTACATAGGTCAGACGGGAAAGGATTTGCACACACGTATAAAACAGCATCAATATTCCGTTAGAACAGGACAGTTGTCCAGTGCCCTTTTTGTCCATTTGTCAGAGTTAGCCCACTGTATTGATTGGAATAATGCTTCAGTTTTATTCCATTCAAGCAACATTGTTAATAGAAATATTCTTGAGTCTGCCATTATCCAACTTTCAAATAACTTCAACATAAGCAAAGGTCTTTTTCAACTCGATCCTGTTATGTTGAATTCCTTTAAAACAGATTTAGATAAGAATGGTAAAACATTAAATCTTTGGTAAACTTGTCTTCTACTTTATTAACTTTTAATTTGCATTTTATTTTTTTTTATATATATCAAAACCTGACCATAGGCAGCAGTGTGTTAAAACCCGGACAGAGTTCCAGTATAAATTTGTATTTTTATAATCCATTTGATCTTGTGCTAAAAATCGATTAACTTTTAATTTGCATTTTAGTTTTTTTTATATATATCGAAACCTGACCATAGGCAGCATTGTGTTAAAACCCGGCAGAGTTCCAATATAATTTTGTATTTTTATAATCCATTTGATCTTGTGCTAAAAATCGATATTTTTCCTTACAAATCTGTACGCCTCACTGGTAATCCTTTAAGGTTTTAATTTTTAATTTTTTATTATTTTTACTTCTCTGTTTATTGTATATATGTATGTATGTATGTATGTATGTATGTATTTGTATATATAGATATGTATGTATATATATATATATATATATAATGTGTGTGTGTGTGTATGTATGTTATTTATTTTTTCTTTTTTTCTTTCTGTAACCTATATATAGGCTTAACCTTTTTATGTACTTCAGTGTTCCTGAGGATGTCATTAGACGAAAGCGCTTGAGCACCATTTTGTGTTTCCTTTCCTTCGTGGTTTTATTCATCATAAATATTTTTCACGTGTTACCTTCGTGAAATAATTTTCATATATATATATATATATATATATATATATATATATATATATATATATATATATATATATATATAAAATTTATGGTCATTTTAAGACTGACGACACACGAAGACTTAAGACGAAACTCTGACTTTAAGCTAGGCTGAATTTGGAGCACAAAAATTCCCCTAAACTTGGGAGCACTTACGAGTGTGCTCCTATCGAGTGTCTCCATCGACAAATTTTATGGAGGAAAAGTTTTATTTTAGCGTTTGGAGAGGCTCTTTCACGATTTTTTCTCTTATTTTGCTTTGAAACTCTTTATAAAGATCTGAAGTTTTTTTTCTATAGAAAGGAAATGGTACACACTCGCTCTCTATATATAGAATCTGTCTACACACACACACACACACACACACACACACACACACACACATTCGAAGTGGATTTCTGTACCAGTATCGTTTCAAAATGAAATTTCCTTACCTAGACCTTACATACTGTACATGAATTTAAAACAATTAAAATATTAATAATACGCAAAGAGAAGTAAAATAGAAGATAGAAGACCATGTAGAAAGAACATCCCCATTTTTAGGCTCTTTGTGAGTATTTGCAAAGAAGAATATTTATTCGACTTTATGTATATCCACATTATTCCAGATCGACCTCCTTATGCGGGAATATGTATTTGTAAGTTCAGATGAAAAGGAACTGATGCGCATAAGGTCAAACTTTTCGACGTTATGCTCGTTCAAAAAGTATGGTATCGACATGTCGACATTGACCAGGTCGATTTTGTTCCCCGACACTAATGTTAAAAGAATAGTCAAATATCTTGGAATATTAACGAGAGGATTTAGTAAAAATAGTGTCTTTTTTACTTCTCAGTTGTGCATTCATCGAGTTCTAAAGTTAGAAAGTGACACGTTATGAAATGGACTTCGCCTCATGAGGTGAAGAACATGTTAAAATACGTGAAAATACAAGATAATTTATTCTAATAATAGATTTTATCCTTATAAGGGTGAAAACCGAGAGTCAAGAGTTGGAGGCTGTTTTGGAAAAAAGATTAGGCATTAGTGTCTTTTACAGTTTTTAAAATAATTATATAAAATATAGTTACTCCTTTCTATAGAAAATGTAATTGTTTTAATATTATCTATTATTTTCATTTAATTTATCAATTTCACGTATATTTTTCAAATTCAGATTCTGAATCAAATACTTTCTTAAATATATTACATGTAAATTTAGACAAATGAAATCACAGTTTTCATTAATAATCAACTATTATATATTGATGTCCCAATGATTTTAACGTTACTTTTGCTGGTTTAAGCCAAAAAAATCTGTAAATTCATAATTATTCCTTTAACTCGCGCGCATTACCTAATGAAACTGGGTAGAAAATTGGAAATTTCCCAGAGAATCGAGACCAGGTGGAAGTACTTATAAAAGAATGGTACATAGTCAGAGGCAGGTAGCCTCCCGACTATAGATACCTCGGTGAGCAGTATGTAAAATCAAAAAGAGAATTTTCGAGAATGGAGAGTACGAGCCAAGAACAAGATCAGGCCGCGATTAACGACTCAACGTAGTGATAATGAGAACAGAAGGAAGGTAAAGGTCAACTTCTTCATCCTCAGTGTCCAAATTCAGATTTGGACACTAAACAAAATCGAATTTCATAATGTCGACGTTTAACCTTATGCAAGTATATGGATTTCAGATTTCAAACTACATTTTAGCTTTTCAATGAAAATGACTAACTTAATCAAACTTAACCTAACCTAGCGTAATTTAACCGGGCATAATATAACCTAACTTAACCGGACATAATGTGACCTAACCGGACATAATGTAAACTAACCTAACTTGACCTAATTTAAGCTAACTTTTTAATATCGACATTATGCATTAGCTACATGAGAGTAATTTAGTCACAACCAGATCAACGAAGAAAACTGTTCCTAAATGAAAAGCTCAAGAAACCTAATCTTATCCATGCCCACCTGGATCAAAGCAATCATTGATGCTAAGGGAGATATTAATTAAATATTAAATATTAAACCCGCAATAAAAAGGTTATGCCTTTAAATTTTCATTCCAAACTTTTGACCAGGACTGTAAATAGTAAAGCTGCCAATTACCAGTAATGCCTTTATTCGTTTTAAATTCAAGAAATATTGCGAACTTCAGAGAAACGAAGGTAAAAGTAACATCCAAGAAGTTCATTTCCCCACTACGTGCGGGTGATTGTACTCCAAGGGCCACCTGAGCCAGAACAAAAACGAAGTAAGCGGCCAACTCAATTTCACCCAACGCCAATAGCTGGGAGCGAACCAGCGACACATCGCTCAGATGCCGCTACGTAACCACCGAGCAACCGACGCCCTTTAGAGAAACAACCTGTTCTAAATTAGTTATTAGTATGTAGATCTTATATATTCCAAAAGTATAGAAATATTTCTAAACTACAAAATTTATTTCTATACCTATACCGGTATATCATCCTCATTATATATATTAAATGTAATCAAGGAAGTTGACTCGTGTCTACAGTGAAAATATAGTTTATTTTCAAATTGTTAATTTTAATTATTATGATAACTTACTTTAACTGTATTGAACGTGCATCACACGTAAAGATTTCCGCGTGAAACATAATATTTTGGTATCCTGAACTTTCCCAGTAGATTTGCTGTGTTATAAAAACCGACAAATTCAATTCGATCACCTCAGGTTGAGAAGTTAAGAGACGGAATTAGTTTTCGTTCAATGAGATCTGGGGGATAAAATCCGTAGATTTACATGCTAATTAAACTGCTCGGGAGAGGTCTCTACCCAGTCTCGTTACTCTCATTTATGGATACGTCCAAGAAGAAGAAATTCGAAAGTGGGACTCTCAAAGGATGCAGTTCTCAAATGGATCTATTCCTATTCTCACTTTAAAAGTTACAACCCTCGTTTTTCACCTTTTCCCAAATCTGAAATTCCCTCTTCGATCATCTCCACTTTCGTATTGCGGAAACGAAAGTGGCGATAGGTTTATTTTTTATTTTTTTTCAATGTGTCGCTCTTTTTCACGGCATACTGCATGATAATGCATAGCTGCCGGATACTACCCAGCAACGGCTGAGTAACACCGACACACCTCAGCTTATACCATGTAAGCAGTCATTAGGATCATCGATAGAGGGACGTACTTTCCAGAAACAATTTACTATGGCACTCCTATGCGAGGCTGCGCCCCCTACCGGATCTCGACCTAGAGCTTGAGGTCGATCTTGGATCGGGGTTAACCCGACTTCCCGCCAAAGGCTTAAGGGCCCAGGTTGGGAGGCCGCCCCCGCCTCCTCCCACCCCTCATGCCGCGCCGCGTCCGAAACTTCCAGATGTATACGCTTCCCTCAAGACTTCTAACCGTCGCAAGCTTCAGCACACCGGCTCGAAGGCCTAAAGCCTTAAGGTCTTGTACGGAGCCGGCGAACATCAAGTCGCCCCACGAAATAGTTAGTGATGTTACCTTGGCAAATCAACAATCTTTGTCCGCCCTGGCGAACGACCCGCACCCGGGACGGACTGACCGGGAACAGCCTCTGCCAACTTGTCCAAAACGGCACAGGCGAGGAGGAGTAACGCCTGAGGCGCTTGGTGGGCGAACCCATCCCAATCGCGGAGTCCATCCACTCCGTCTCTCCAAGTCTCTAAGCCATTGCCGATTGACAAGATTAGTCGCTCTAACCATTCGTCTTCCGGGACTCCACCTCCACTACCCTCTGGCCTTTCGTCCTCGGCTCCCTCCACGTCCCACCCTGCCGCCTCGTCCCTTGCTTCGTGTCCTTCTGGGGAAGAAGACGTCTCCCCATGAGAGGACGACGAGTCAAGAACAAAGGACTCGTCATCCTCGGACTCCGAGGGGGAGGAGGAGGTGCCGCTCTCCTCGATATCCTCGATAACCGGGGCTAGACTACGAGCAGCAGCACTACGTAGCGGGCCGCGCCGCGGGCGCACCCCACCCCGGGGCCCGAGATCCATACGGACCGCGGGCTGAACCGGAGGAGGCACGACCTTTCCAGGCGGTGCTCTACAAGTTGCAGAACCAGCTCACAGTACTGAGGCCGCTTTCGCCTCGCCTTAATCGACTCGAGCGTACGATCAGGGAAGAGATCATGAAGGGCCTGGTTCATGAAAAGTTGACCCTCTGTGTGTTCGAGGGTCAGCCTTGCCTCGGTATCAGCCAATACTTCTTCTTCAGCGGGATCCCAGCGTTTCTTCTCTTGGGCGAGTTGCACCCCAGCGAAATACTCGCCGGGGTGCATTGCTCGGTGATGCACGCCCAGGCCAATCTTCGTCGGAAACGGTCGCGAACACTTGAAACAAGCGAAAGCAGGAGGCCGCGCCTCCCCCCACCGGTTGCCCCTCACCCCCAGCCCCTGCAGCCCCGTCGGCCGCAGCACGACGGCTAAACGCCTCATGGAAGGCACTTATAGAAAGCACTACTACAGGGTAGATTCTTCACTGTGGAAGAAGGGTGGTGACGTTAGTACAGCGGACGAGGTCCATCACTGCTGCAGAGCCAGACTCTCCCGACGAGGAGAAGCCACCTTGAGAGTCGACATGGTAAAGACATAGCCTCACCTATATACTAACCATAATCGTTTGAAAATATCAGGTGTTTGTTTCCGTGAGAATTTGAAAACTTGCTTTCTGGGCGTGGACGGTAAGCGTCAAATGCACACAACTTTTGTTATTTCATTCGCTTAAATTTGATTGAAAACTCTGAAAAAGACATTGTATTTTCACATACATCATTACATAACCTCATTTTTAAAATATACATAACTACTCATTAGCAGTGTAAAAACTACTAGGGGGACTCAATATATTTTGCCCCACCCTTTTCTCTTAGCTAAATAATAGGCCATTGGGCTGAAATGTCTTTGGGGCCGTAAGTTTCAACTTTTTGCGCTTCACATAACCGGATTTTTCCAGTTTGAATCTCCCCTCCTTGTATAAAACCGCTTTTAAACGCCCTTGTATAAGACCGATGGTTAACGCAGTTTCGAAAATGGCGTCTGACAGTGATGTGCGTCGTAAACAGAGAGCTGTTATCGAGTTCTTAACCGCAGAAAAGGAAACAGTTGGAAATATTCACAAACGTCTACAAAACGTTTACGGAGATGCTGTTGTTGATCGAAGCACAATTGGATGCTGGTCTAAACGTGTGAGATCATCGGAGAGAAGGAGAGCCAGCCGCGATGATGAGCCACGCAGCGGTCGCCCGGAATTGGCTGTGATATCTCACACTGTGCAACGTGCTAACATCATCATTCAATCAAATCGCGCGTCACATACAAGAAGCTATCATTGTAGCTAGGAATTAGTAAAGGAAGTGTGAATACGATATTTCAGCAACTGGAATACTCAAAAGTGTGTTCACGGTTGGTTCCTCGCGAACTGACTGAAGATCACAAAGCCTAAAGAAAAGAAATTGCTTCTGAGTCGTTGGTTCGATACGAGACAGAAGGGGATGACTTCCTTTCACGAACTGTGACTGGGGATGAGACTTGGGTACACCACTTTGAACCTGAAACAAAACGCCAATCCATGGGGTGGCATCACGCAGACTCCCCACGCAAGAAAAAGTTCAAAATGGCTCCTTCTGCAGGAAAGGTTATGGCCACCATCTTCTGGGACATGAAAGGGGTGATTCTAGTGGACATTATGAAGAAAGGACAAACAATCAACCCAGAGGCATAATTGCTACCCTACAGAGACTCCAGAGACGTATAAAGCGAGTTCGACCGGAGAGAAAACTGGAAGACGTCCTTCTTTTGCACGATAACGCAAGACCACACAACAGTTTGCAAACAAGAGAGGCCATCACAAAAATGCGCTTGACTGTGTTACCCCACCCTCCATACAGCCCAGATCTGGCACTTTCAGACTTCCATTTGTTTGGGTCAATGAAGGATGCTATTCGTGGAAGAAAGTTTCAGAGTGACGATGTGGTTGTTGAGGAGGTTAAGAGGTGGCTCCAGCGGAACTTTTATCAGCAAGGAATAAAGACCCTTGTTTCGAGGTGGAGGAAAGCCGGAGAAAAGGACGGAGACTATGTGGAAAAATAAAAACTTCTAAAAAAGTATGTAACTACTTGTGTACAAACTTTCTGGAACTTACGAGGAAATTTGGAAAGAAAAAAAAGGTGGGGCGAAATATATTGAGTGGCCCTCGTATATTTCATATAAATAGTTTGTCCCTGACATAGATTCGTTGCATCAAACATCAATATAACATATTATAGTTTATTTATATATATATATATATATATATGTGTGTGTGTGTGTGTATTGTGTGTGTGTGTGTGTGTGTGTATATATATATAAAATGGTGGTCCAAAAGAATGAAAATTAAAAATGTATTTCTCATGACATTTGCCCATATTTCACAACCCCATATGATGTAGAAAATAAAAAAACAGGATCGATTTGCGCATATTTAGAGGTGGCGCAACTCAAAGCCTTAGTATCATTATACAGTTTGGGGGTGGCAAATTTCTTCGAACGTGCGCCACCCTTAATTATTAATGGATTTAGCTCAACCTTCGGGCTAAGGTCTTTTTCTATATAGAAAATGAGAAAATGCATCAGGATCTCTTATTTGTGCATTTTAATTGTTTACCATACAGTATATGTGTGGCTCACCCTCGGTGGTGTAGTGGTTAGCATCGCTGACTGCAAATCCATCGGTCCCCGGATCGAGACCCGGTGACGTCAGGCGGCGCGCAGCAAAACACAGCTTTTCAGTAGTTTCGGGAATCTTTCACTATTATGGCAACCCCACTCAAGAGGGTTCGTGTCGTGACTGACCGACTGATTCGTGGCTCCTTTGAATAGATGTCTAATTCTTTTTGATAACTTTTCTGACTATTTTTGATAAGTGGAGGCACAACCTCATCAAAATAACTCTATAAATTAACCTTCGGCTTCTTTTTCAAAGGTTCTTGATCTTCTCGTAAAATAAAATCAGTTGCTTCATCGCCATAGGTTATATTACGTGCAGGACTAGCGTTAGGTGATGCAGACATAAAGATTATCTCATTTTTTACAAACTCAGGCACTGTTATGCAAGCAAATTTGAAACGAGAATCTAAAACGTGAGAAATCATGCGAGTAATGTCTGCCTTCCACTGCCTGAAACGATTCTGTAAATTTTCTATTAAATCGTTTTTCATACTAGTATGAACACCTGCGTCATCAGTTATGTTAGGCAAAAAACACCACGAGACCTGTTACATCGGGAGACACCATGTGAAGACAAGAAGAATCGGAGTAAAAGTCATTCGTTAATTTTTCACATCGACTAAGAAGCTTTACAACACACTGAATTAGAGTTCACTGATGATTATTGAAAGTTGCTACAGTATGTCATAGTCCGAGGCGTATGCAACAACCGCAGTTTTTCGTTGAAGAAGTCGTTGCAGCATATATGATAGAATGTAGAGTTCCAATGGGTGATAACGTCTCTTATAAGTTTGTTTTCGGGTAAATTATGTTGCTTCTGGAATTCCTTAAGTCTGTCAAAGGCTGGAGATGAATAATTAAAATGCAACAGATTGGGCGCGCAATTGCACATATCTCTGAAACAGACTTCTGGCTAAGAAGGGCTTCATCAACTGCAAGTGCTAAAGTATGATTCGCGCAAGCAACAGGAGTAATTTTGAGAACGCTAACAGCTTTAGTAATATTACAGCCACTGTCGTGCACAACTGCATGCACACGATCGCTCTTTATTGACCATTCTTGCAATATAGAAGTCAATGCAGTTGTAAATTTTTCATGAGTATGGGAATCTGGCAGATTTTTGGTGGCTAAAACATGCTGCTTTTGCTCACATTTACTATTAATTCTATGTGCTGTCAAACTGATAAAGACTTCAGTTTTTTATAGTGACGCCTAATAACCCAACTGAAACTAATATTCGGAATTCCGTATTCGGCTGAATAGTTTTGCACCAAATATTCGGAATTCGGTGAATTTTAGTATTCAGTACATCCCTAATACTCGTATATATAATGTTACACACAGAGCATGCATGGAACAAGGAACTCTTCTGGGAAAATTAAATCCACTATAGTCGGAATAAATAATGATACATGACAAATACTAAAGTTTTTCTTTTTCGTGATGGAAACCCAACGTGAGCAACGGCTCATGACTGGGTCATGATTTAATTTTCCCAGAAGAGTTCCTTGTTCCATGCGCACTGCGCAGTCTGTGTAACATAAAAGCTTCTCAGGTGACCATTCTGAGTTGTATCGTGTGTGTGTATATATATATATATATTAGTGGTGGACCGGATATCCGCATCCGCATCATTTTTTAACATCCGCATCCGCACTTCTGACTGCGGATGTTATGCGGATATTATCTCTAATAAATTATGCAATTTACAATTAAATTAGCTTATAAAGTAGCTTATAAGGCCCAGTCATACACATTTCATGTAAAGTATTAATTCACTGGTCAACGAAGTTTTTGTCACAGAGATATTTTTACTTGAACTATGTGTAATTTTTTACGTTGATTACGAAAATGAAAACAGAATTTTTCTATCACCCGCGGTTTTAGAGTGACACACGAATTTACATTACTTAGGATTTGAGTGAGAATAGGAAGGGGGCGGGCTGTGCCCCTTCCTCTTCCTCTGCTTATAAGTTGCTACACGTCACTGTTGACTTTCATTTGTCAGTTACTCATTTGATTTCACTCAGTGAACATCGTGCATTTTATTCATGATTTTCCTTAATCATTTTTTGTGTCAGTGCGTTCGTATTGTTTCACGACAGAATGCCACTCAAGTGTGTCAACCATCCAAACTGTTTCTGTTATGTGTGCAGAGAGTTAACACTTAAATTTCAAAGGCGAAATTTCACCCCTCTCGTCAAAAAAGCATACGAACTTTATTTTGGTTGCAAGGTAGGGGATCAGAACAAGACGTGGGCACCTCATATATGCTGTATTACGTGTTATTAAGACTTCTGACAGGTGGCTAAATGGGTCTCGTCAAATGCCGTTTGCTGTTCCGATGATATGGAGAGAGCCGAAAGACCATTTAACGGATTGTTATTTCTGCTTAACAAATATACTAGGCATTACTGCGAAATCTAAACATATGGTACAATACCCAAATTTACCATCAGCCATAAGGCCTGTTTTACATAATAAACATTTGCCAGTACCAAGACCACCGGAAACGTGGAGTTTAGATGATGAAAATGAAATTGATGTACAATGGTAATGACGCAGCTCAACATGGTTTACTGACGGACGATGTTGATCCAATGTTTGAACCATCTTGTTCATCGATAGAGCCTCACTTAATATCTCAAGCAGACCTGAGCGAGCTTGTCTGTGATCAGAAATTGTCAAAAGATCAATCCGAACTTTCAGCTTCCAGGTTGAAAGGTTGGAATCTTCAAGAAAAAGGCACTAAGATATATTTTTACCGCAAGCATCAAAGAAACTTTCTACCCTCTCATGAAAACCCTTGGCCAACAACATGATCCAAACGAATGGCGCCTATTTATTGATTCCTCGAAGCTGAGTTTAAAAACTGCTTTACTCCATAATGGAAATAAATACCCTTCAGTTCCATTAGCACATGCCGTACATATGAAGGAATCATACGACAATATGCACCTGCTTGTGAAACATATCCAATATGATAAATACTCTTGGCATATCTGTGGAGACTTGAAAGTGATTGCACTTCTTCTTGGTTTACAACTGGGTTATACGAAATTCTGTTGTTTCCTCTGTGAATGGGACAGCAGAGCACGGGAAAGACATTACTCAAAGAAACAATGGCCACTTCGACAAGCGTTGATTCCAGGGCATAAAAATCTCACCAGTTCACCTCTTCTTAATCCAAAAAAGTTATTTGCCACACTACATATTAAACTTGGTTTAATGGAAAATTTTGTTAAGGCTATGGATCAAAATGGCAGGGGAGGGGGGTCTCTACTTGAAACAGAAATTTCCGAGGATCAGCGAGGTCAAAATCAAAGAAGGGATATTTGTGCTCCCGCAAATTAGAGAAATCATGGGAGACAGCGCGTTTGATGAAACTCTAAGTGAAGTTGAAGGAGCAGCTTAGAGAGCATTTAAAGTAGTGAGCACAAATTTCCTCGGAAACTTCAAGGCCGAAAGTTAAGAGTCACTTGTTGAAGAACTTCTCAAGGCCTACAAAGACGTGGGGTGCAACATGTCGTTGAAAATTCATTTTCTTGACTCACATCTCGACTTCTTCCCAACAAACAGAGCTGGGCGGTATTTAAATACATTTGTATTTAAATACATTTGTGTATTTAGAACTGTATTTATAAATACATTGTTTTTCATGTATTTAAATATAGTATTTAAATACTTTAATGAGTATTTAAATACAATGTATTTAAATACTCAAAATATAAAAATGTAAATAATTTTACTGGTTTAATACACGTTCTGTACTAGCACAGTACGACGCGTCGACAGTGTAGTACAGCATGGTTCATGTTTCAACGTGTCAGTTCAATCAGTTGTGTGCCACTCTTAGTCGAAAGCGGTTGATTTCTTTATCGTGTGCGTGTCATGGCTTCAACAAGCAAATCCGGTGAATCAAACAGTGATATATCTGCAGATAACAATTTAGTGCACCCTCTGTTTGATGGAAAATACTTTAAAATTAAATCTAAAGACGGTAATAAGGTAAAGTGCACCTGCTTGCTGTGTAAACACGAAGTCTCTGCTGCAAGCAATGCTACAACGAATCTGTACACTCATCTGAAGGTAAGTGTTTTTTTAGACATCAAAAAATATCTTGAAATTGACCGAATAATCGTACAAAACGGCTCTGCCTTAAGTGGGCCTGTGTAACTAACTCGTTGCGATCAATCCAATTTGCGATGGAAAATTCATTGATGAAAAAGCTTTTAAAATCGTCTGATCTATCGAGTGGTGTATTTATTTCGAAATTCACCGTGTCCCCTAAAGTAGAAATTTATCAAAAATTGATATCAATGATTATTTATTCATTAATTATCGATCATTATTCATTAGGTAATTCATGTTTATTTTTTTCACAGCGTATCCACCCTGGCATGATTCAAACTGTGCAAAAGTATGTAGCAACGAAACGAAAGAGAAAAGCAAGTCTTGATGGAAGTGACCCATCTTCATCGAGTAGCGCCAGTAAGCAACAGAAAACGATCACTATCGAAGAAAGTTTTGCGGCTAATCCCAAGAAAGTAAAACAAGTGGATGTCGATAAAAGGATTGCTGAATTCATAGTTCAGGGCATTCATCCTCTTGCTACCATTGAGCAACCAGCTTTTGTGAAACTTGTCACAAGTAAGTAATTAATACAGTAATTTATACTGAATTATCAGTTATTGATAGAATGATAGTTACTAAAAATATCCTATTAATGCTTCAACATTTTAGCGACCTTATATTCATTCTTTTTTAATGGTATAATTTTTATTTTCAGCTCTGAATCCAACTGTGAATGTTATTTCACGGCGGAAACTATCCCGAAACCTGCTTGACGACGAGAAACGCTTGAAGACGCTGTTAAGGAACAAGATAGAAAATCTGTCCCACATATGTCTTACAGCGGACATAATTATGGTCTACGCGTCACCGCAGTTTTCTGGGTGTAACTGTTCATTGGGTTAGTGTGTATACTAGTGTAAATATATTTATTTTGAAGTAAAGTTAATGGAAGACAATTAAAGAAAACAATCGACAATAATAATGCGATATAGCTATATCGTTTTATGATGTGTATACAATATGGCTATAATTTAATATATAGATATATATTTATAATCATTTACATTTATTTTTTTTACCTCATAACTAATTTTCAAAATATTTTTTACAGATTGATGAAGCTATCTTTGAACGACACAGTGGGGCACTGGCTTGCTGTCGATTTAGAGGTGAGCACAGTTATATTAAAATTGCGGATCAGATGGAAGATATCATGAATGACTATAACATTCCAATAGACAAGGTTGTGAGCACCGTTACAGATAACGGCTCCAACTTTATCAAAGCATTTAAGGAATTTGGCATCAAGGCTGTCGAGTCCGAACAAGTTGATATCGACGATGACGAATCCCAATATGATTCAGACAATGAGGTTGAAAATGATCTGCAAATGGAAGACGGTTTGTTGGATGAAGATGAAGACGGCTCTGATCCCAGTTTTAGCCTGTCCAAACATGTACGTTCCGCATCGCATACACTAAGTTTGGTGGCCACTACCGATGCTAAACAGGCTCTAAAGACTTCTTCATTTTCAACCATCAACCACTCGGCGCTGGGAAAATGTTCCGCGCTCTGGAATAAGAGTGGACGACCGAAATCAGCTGAAATCATTAAAAATGTATTGAACTGCACCTTGCGTCTACCTTGTCCAACACGGTGGAACTCACTGTACGACTCCCTCACCGTGCTACTGAAGCACAAAGCGAAGCTCCACGAACTAATGACTGCTCTAGAGCTACCAACATTCAAGACGCATGAAATTGAATTTCTCCAAGAGTATGTTGCTGTGCTGGCACCAGTTGCCACGGTGATTGATCGCCTCCAAGGTGATAAAAACAGTTTCTACGGAGAGCTGCTGCCTACTCTACTATCCGTAGAAAATAAACTGAGTCAACTGGAATCCAAGCCCCTGAAGCATTGCCGTCCACTGATCAACGCCATTCTTCAGGGGTTCCAAAAGAGATATAAAAATTATCTCTCCTTAGCTAATGAACGCCAAGTCACCGACGCCATCATTGCAACAGCCACGCACCCATACTTCAAACTGCGTTGGGTAGACATAAACAAGTCTTGGAACTCCGAAACTCAACGAGGAGTGGTAAAAAGCATTTTAATCCGTGCCGCCACTACTGTCGACCAAGACCCGCAAGCAGATGACAATACATCTAGTGGTGCATCGGACGGCGATGAGTACTTTGGCTTCGCCCACAACTCTTCGTCTTCGAGGTCCTCTATTGCACCATCTGCAGACATGAATGTATTGGCATTTCTACAAGATTCCGATCGGACCATCAACAGTTTGGGAAAACATCCTCTCATAAAAAGACTGTTCCTCCGCTATAACACGACATTACCATCTTCGGCACCGGTAGAGCGAATATTCTCATTCGCGGGAATCACTTTGACTCCCAAAAGAAACTCTCTTTCAGACAAAACTTTTGAAAGATTGGTTTTGATCCGCAGCAACCGTGAAATAAAAGAGAATTCGTAAGGTGCCTTATGTTTATGTTTACGTCTTATGTTTACGTTTATGTCTCATCTACTCATTAATTGTTACTCATTTTGCAATGATATAATGAGTATAATATGTCACTGGTTGAACATCGTAAGTTCTAAGTTCTTTTGTTTTTGTTTTGTTCTAAAAAGGGAAATATATAATCGGAAATAAGATTGTACTATTTCTTTATCCTTTATCAAGCATTTTATATTGTTGTTACTCATGAATTAGTGAATGCATATGTTAAAATTTGTATGTATTTAAAATGTATTTACAAATGTATTTAAATACAATTGATGTATTTTGTATTTAGTATCTAAATACATTCGTAAAATGTATTTAGTATTTAGTATTTAAATACATTTCTCCCATGTATTTAGTATTTAGTATTTAAATACATTCAATGTATTTATTGCCCAGCTCTGCCAACAAACTTAGGCGATGTTAGTGATGAGCATGGGGAACGCTTTCATCAACAAATATCCACGATGGAGAAGCGATACCAGGGCAAGTGGAGCCCCAGCATGTTGGATGACTACTGTTGGACATTGTCAAGGGATGGCCCAGAGGCGAAATACAAGCGTAAATCATCAGTAGCCACATTTTAGGTGAATTCAATATGCATTTTCTACTTTGATATTGCTATTACGCCTATAAATTAGTCCAAATTTCATTTTCGATTCACTCATTAGTGGTGGGTGATAGGAAAATTTTGAGGCCATTTTTGAACTCAGCGGTAAAAAACCTATAGGATCCACCCATTTTTGTTCATGTGACAAATAAAAAGTTCGACTTTGTCGACAAGTGAATTATTAATGAACAAACAAATATATAAACGTCAAAATATAAATAGCTGGTAATACAGAAAATTGAATGAAACTTGTTTCATTGAATTTTCTGTGGCTGAAACTCTTGAGAAAGTTATTTTTATCATAATGAAAACATTAATATTAATTTTAATTCTTATGCATTGCCTGCCATAATAGTAATATCACAAATTTGAAAAATTATGTCATATATCCATAATTCTATATTATATTGATAGATTAACTAAATATCCGGATCCGCATCCGCATCCGCGGATATTGAAATTAAAGATCCGCATCCGCAGATGTTGAAAAACTGACATCCGGTCCACCACTAATATATATATATATATATATATATATATATATATATATATATATATATATATATTAGGGTGAACCACACATATGGTAAAAAAATTAAAATTAAAATGCACAAATAAGAACTGATGCATTTTCTCATTCCTTATATGGAAAAAGACCTCAGACCGCAAGTTTGAAGAAATTTGCCACCCCAAACTGTATAATGACATTAAGGCTTCGAGTTGCGCCACCTATAAATATGCACGAATCAATCCAGCTTTTTATTTCCAATATCGTTAGTGGTTGCGGAATATGAACAAATGTCATGAAAAATATATTTTTAATTTTCATTTTTTTTGGACCACCCTAATATATATATATATATATATATATATATATATATATATATATATACAACTGCAAAGAACACGCAGTATAAATAACGTAAAGAACGACGCTTGTATAGGAGATATTCCGCGCAAGACGAGAGAGAGAGAACGAAACAAATGAAAAAATGAGGTAACCACCCGGGAATCGAACCCGGGATCTTCCGATTGCCGGTCAGATGCGATACCATTACACCATGGGCCTCACTCTTCCAAATGCCGTAATTCTTCTACATACTCGCAGAAACCAATGCCCCAAGGGGGCACCCCTCGCATGCCGTAACATTATATACATTCAACTGCAAAGAACACGCAGTATAAATAACGTAAAGAACGACGCTTGTATAGGAGATATATGCGAGCAGCTCAAACTGAGGCTTTGACCCCCTCAGCACTAGGGGCATTGGGGGCACTAGGGTAATTCAATAAGTATCCGCCCTTTTTATTTTCACATCTGATAGATTATAAACACATCACTTCTCAACATAGTCTTCCTGTTTCTCAATACACTTAGTCCAGCGATCTACAAGCTTCCTAATGCCATCACAAAAGAATGTTTTTGGCTGTGTGCGTAGCCCTTGGAATCGCTGACTTCTCAAAGCGTCTTTTAGTGGTCCAAACAGGTAAAAATCCGAAGGTACCAGGTCTGGACTGTAGGCTGGATGGTTGAGAACTTCAAATTTAAGTTCTTGAAGGCATTTTCTAGTCTGTGCAGCGGTATGAGGGCGCGCATTGTCGTGTAACAGAATAACGCCTTCCGACAATCTCCCTCTCCGTTTTGTGCGAATTGCTTGCTTTAACTCATTCCGAAGCATGTCAGAATATGACGCACTTGTTACTGTAGTTCCACGCTTTAGATAATGTTCAAGGATAGGGCCTCGTGTATCCCTAAACAGTGTTAGCATAACTTTACCCGCTGACGGCTGCGCTTTGAACTTCCTTGCAACGGGAGATGTTGGATTCTTCCATTGCATGCTCTGTCGTTTGCTTTCTGGTTCATAGTGATGGATCCAGGTTTCATCTTCAGTAATAATGCGTTCCAAAAAGTTTTCACCTTCATTATGATACCGCGCCAAAAGACGAGCGTAGACGTCCATACGATTACGCTTGTGCTCTTCTGTCAACTGTTTGGGCACCCATCTTGCACAAACCTTGTGAAAGCCAAGGATGTCATGAATTATCGAATACGCTGACCCTTGACTGATGTCTAATGAAGCTGCAATTTCTTTTATTGTTAATCTTCTGTCATCGAAAATCATGGCTCTGGCTTCTTCCTGCTTGTCACCACTGGTTGATGTTGACGGTCGTCCTGAGCGCTGAGCATCTGTCACGCATGTCCGACCTTCCTTGAACATTTGAATCCATTCGTACACACTTCGCCGTGGTAACGCATTATTCGCATACTGAGCACATAAACGCGTGTGAATTTCAGCTCCTTCCACACCTTTTGCCCACAAAAAAGATCTCTGTTCTTCCAGAGTACAAATTGAAAGCGGCGCAGCCATACTCACTACTCGTACGATATGTGACAGCTACGAGTAGCCTAAATAAGCCTATACTGTTGCTAGCCTAATTAAGTCTATAGATCTCAGTTTGGCTCGTTATTACGAGTATATATTATATATACACTATATTATCACTAAAATAAAAAGTGCGGATACTTATTGAAGTACCCTCGTGTGTATATATATATATATATATATATCCCCGCACCCAAGGATGATGGGGCTCGACCCTGCAGTCCTTGTCATCCTTGGTCTTTTTCCACTTCGACTGTCCCCTCCACCCTTTCTTTTTCCTGTCTTTCCTCTCACTTTTTCTTTGTTTTTCCGCCGAGATATGCCCTTTTAAATAGAGGCGAATCTGTTCTTCCCGAACTTAAAAAAAAAAATATATATATATATAGAGAGAGAGAGAGAGATATGTATATACAAGGAGGAAGCCTCTAAGACCTTTTGGTCCATTCGGGGAGGTTCCTGTTATTAAGCTGTTCATGTTTTAACTATTCTAGCATTCGTAGAAAGCTGAATAGAAAAGCATAAGGCTGTCTCCCTCCCCTCCGCTCCCTCCTCGCCAGAGGCGGGTAAGGAAAAAGGTTGAAAAAATACATTGACCCCGGAAGAGTAGCGAAAGAAATTTACAAGAAAGAGGAGAATATATAAGCTAGCTCTACAATTACGCTTTGCACACACAGAGATCATACACTAGATAGCACCGTTGTATAAACTAACCAATAATGTACTTGTGCCGATCATTTAGTATCGTCACATACCTCGAACATATGATTTTCATTTTACACAAAATATTTACGGCTCTATTTACCGAGGTATTAGTTCAACAAAGACCCTATTACCCACTTCAGCCTATCCCCAAAAGGATTAAAAGAAAAGTAAACGTTAAATTCTCCATGTCTACGCCTATGTACGCGCAGAGCCATCACGCCGGCAAAGTGATGAAATGCTTCTAAAGGAAAAGGGTGGAAGCAAGAATTAAGAACGGAAATCAGATTTTCCACACCATGCCCTCACCCGTCACGTGCATGCAGCCACCCAAGAGAAGGAAGAAACAAAAGAAATGACGATAGCAGAAACGGAACTCTACCTCGCCTAATCCATGCCATGCATTTAAATTTTTTATTTTTATTTTTTGTTCATTATGAAATTGTTTCTACAAAATATTTTTCTACTCTATTCTCAGACATATTAACAAGGCAGGCAAGTGTGTGAGCGTGTTTTCTATAATTGGATGTTTGTCCTGTGTATGAGAGAGAGAGAGAGAGAGAGAGAGAGAGAACCTGAAACCATGTATGCAATTTTTAAGAGTGACACACGCATTCCATTTAAGTCTAAACCGAATACGCACGCCAAAATCCTCATTCCAAATAATTGAACTCGAAATACAGACGAAGAAATTAAAAAGGAGATTTTATTTAATAACTAAATAATGCGAACTTAAAATTCCTTCCACGTTCCTTAATTATTTGTGATTAATAAATAACCTGCTTAGTTCTGAAAAGAAAACTTTCCTTAAAAGGAGGCAAATTTTACAACTCATTAAACTGATTGCCGAGTATATACGGTGTATATACAGTATACAGGGTGAGTTAGAAAGTAAACGATGCTTAATAAAAAAAAATAGTTTAGTAAAACTTATGAAGTTAAATGTGCTTAATTTAAATGAGCATATTTTAAGTAGTTAATTATAAAATGGGAACTTAATTGCTACGGTAATAATGGCTGTAGTGAACTTATACATCATTACGAGCTAATTAAGTACTTCTTTAGTGATCTGCGAAATACACTTAGTGATGAAGGATAAAGGATGTTTTATATATTTCTTTGAGCTATTCCATGTTGTAATACAATATTATAACTGTGGGTGGATGACGGAATAATAATACAGGGTAAGGAGTGCGTTTGGAGGAAGAATTTTTTTTAGTTTAAATAATATGAAGAGAACTCTTGATATTTTGGAGATGATATGTTGTACATGACTTTTAAAATTTTTTTTTTCGTCTAAATTAATACTAAGCAAGTGATTGAATAATCACTGTGATGAGATTATTCAATGTGGGGTATAATCAAAGATAGAGTCTACGGCCAGAAACCTCGGGACTTCGATCACACGAAGACTTTGATACGCCAAGAGTTCGGGACGTTAAATAATAACAAAGAACTGTGCTGCGCTATTTGTTGTTCAGTGGTTCAGAGATGCAACGTATGCATTGAACATGATGGAGGGCACTTTGAATAATTTCTGTAGTAAATGATAAATATTATTCTTCACAAGGTGATTCCATTATTCTCGGTAAACCGACTTATGCCGCACCCGGTATTGCGAGAGCTCTGCTCACCCTTTTAATTATTAATTATGCCGAAACGCAAGTGTACATTTAGCGACTACTCTCCTAAACACTGGAAGTTTATTAAGAAAGGGAAACAGTGCAACGAGTTTTATAAGTATGCACTACAGAACAACCAGTTACAACTAAGGTGGAGTGACAAGCTTGACCTTCGTCAGAATGAACAGTTCGGGCGGAAGGTAAACCAAGGTTAATCAAGAGATAACTAAGTGTAGCAATAAATATATATTTAACGTATATTTTGTTTATTTCCTATCATTAACTCTTACAGTTATATAAGCTAAATAAGCATAATTTCTGAAATCACCCAACCATAGGATTCTCGATGTCAACCCGGGTACAAAGAGGCGATATTCTATATTCTCAAAACTGAAATATGGCAACCCTAACTAATCATTAATATTTATAGGCTTTACACCTGTTATATCTGTTACATACTCAATTAAATATTCACACTCACCCATGTAATTTATAAATGTTGAAAATGTGTTTCTAGAGAAAAGGTGGAATGTTTATAAGGAATGTTCACTGAAGACAGCATCTGATGTATGTAGGTGTGTACAAATAGAATGAAAAGAAAAGTGACTGGTGGAATAATGAGGTGAAGAATGAAGTGAAAGAAATGAAGAGAGTCTGGGAAAGAATGTTACAGACGCAGCTTGGCAGTAATGAAAGAAGAAGAAATGAGTTGTACAAAGAATACAAGAAGAATGCTGAGTGATGAAAAAAGTTAAAAAGAGTAGATGAAGAACAGGGAAGGAACATGAATGAACAGTATGTAGAGAATAAAATTATTCTGGAAAGAAGTGAGAAAACGTAAAGGTCATTGCAGTGGAATGAATGGCAACATGAAAATAAGAATGATAATGTGCCAGTGCAAGATCAGCAAATACGTGAGAAGTTTAAAAGAGTATTTTAGTGAGCTAACAGGCGAGATAAATGAACATATAACAGGGAATGGAAGACATTAAATTAGAGGAAGTTGAAAGAGCAGTATGCAAGCTGAAGAACGGAAAGTCAACAGGAATTGATTGATTTGTAGTGAAATGATTAAATGTGGGAATTAATGGCAAGTGATTGGTTGTGAAAGATGTGTAAAAAGGCGCGGGAAAGTGATTGTATTCCAGGTGACTGGACAAAAGCTGTAAATATATAAAAATAAAGGGGAATGAAGCAAATACAGTATATAAAAATTATGGGTGCAAGTCTTTTAAGTATAGCTTCAAAAAGAACGGAAGAGTGTTGGTAGACAGGCTAAAGGGATTACAGACCCTTTGGTTAAAGATAAAGAAAGTGACTTTAAGGAAAACAGAATGTGTTGACCAACTGTTTGCAGTGAAACAGCTAACTGAGGAGATAAGTGACATGAAGAAAAAGATGTACATGTAATTTATGGATCTGGAGAAACCGTATGATAAAGTCAGTAAATGTGTCGTATAGCAAGTGCTTAGATTGTATGGTGTCACTGGTAAGTTATTAAATATAGTGAGTTTTTGTGAGTTTTTGTAAGGAGTGAAAAGTGAGTTGAATAGGTGATTGATTCAGTACTGATGTACTAATGTTGGAGTATTACAGGGTATGTGGTGTCGGTATGGCTGTTTAATGTGTATATGAATGGGGTCATACGCAAGTTGAAAAGAAAAATGCTAGAGACAGCAGTAAACCTGAATTTGGAAGAGAATGAATGGCGGCTGTCGCATTTGGTATACGCTGATGATGATGTACTTGTGGGTGAATCAGAGAATAAAATAAGGAAAGTAGTGAAAAGTTTTGACGTATGTGACCGAAGATTATTGAAAGTGAATGTAAATAAAAGTAAAGTTCCTGTCATTAAGAAAGTGAGTCAGAACGTAATACTGTGGTGAATGGAGAAAATTTTGAAGTTCTAAAAGATTTTAAATATCCGAGATGTACAGTTGCGCTCATTGTTCGTAGGACACTCTTGAGAACAGATAGCGACACCTGGCATATATTGTTGTGCGTGCGTACTACAAACGGCTGTAACATTTTATGAATGAATCTGGGAGTGAGTGAGCGCTGATTGGTTGGTTGACTCATTGCCAAATGTCTTTAGAATATAATTATTTCCATTCATCACTCTGGTTTACATATTACTAAAGAAATATAAATGAATAATTGAATATAAATTCAAGAAGGGATATATATTAACAAGGGGGTCAATGAAGTGAATAAAAAATGGTCTTGGAAAAACTAAAAAAAACTTCGGACGTGATGACAGTGTTCGTGGTATTGGCAAGCCTGTCATCTTGAAAAACTGAAGTTTCATTGTATAAAAACAGAGCCGTAGGTAGGCATTATTGCGCTCTGAGCAAATTCCAAATTGATTCATTTATTTATTTATTTATTTACATTTAATATTGAACATAGATTCAGATATTATTTTGTGTTATAACAAAGACAGAGCAAAAACCTGAGATATATAAATGTATATATAGGCGGTTTATGAATGAAAAACAATGTTTTGAGGCATATTAAATTTTAATAACATTATAACATTGCCAGATTGATGGGTATCTGTAGGTTTCATACGTCACTGCTTAGAATATCTTCCAATTGACAAATGAACGACAGCTGAATGGATACAACTGGGATGGCATTGTTATATCCGGAGCAAAATGCTATTTCTAGATCAGCAACACTGATATAGTTATAAACAGTCACTGAGAGAAATATTATTTAAAAACGAAGAATGTTCTGTATTGAGGCAGCATCATAAATGCATATAATTGTTTTGTATTAATAAGTTCTATGTTACACTTAAGTGTTGAATCATTGCAGCTGTGACTTGGCGGTCTCTCACATCAAAGGAGAGAATTACAGAAAATAAAACTATTACAGTGATTCATATCACTAAACATAGAGCCATTTAAACGATATTTGACAATTTTGCAAAGGTGTTACACATTCATAATTACCATTGTATTTGAGAGATATTTTATATATGAACACAACAAATTTAATATCTTGTTCAGCTACCGTTGTTGTCTATATATGGGCCAATATTGTAAATGTGTGGAAACCAGCGGAAGAACGAACAACGGACCAGCTTTTACAACAAACATTTAGTGAGTGGGAGGTGCTGAGGAAGAATCAACAACTGGTATATAATCATGTTGCTTCTGTACCACATCGACTGTACTGAACGGACGCATTTCCTGAGCTCTCTGATATTGCATCTACTTTTGCATATTGCAAAGAATTTTACTTTTGGAACGTTTTGAATTTTATATACTTGCGTTTATATTCACATTGTTATAGTTAAGTAATTGAATATTAGTGGTTTTTAGCGATTTAGAAGTTTTCATAGCGTGCCGGCTTAATTTAACTTAAACTTGTGACGGTTATAAACTAATTTTTAACTGCGCGATGCCGTCGCAGAAAGCGTCGTGTGTTAGGTGTGGGGTAAACCGGTGGTATTCGGAATTTAAAGATTATAACGGCGGTCCTATGGCGATTACCGAGAGATCAGTTTGTTTCTTTTGCGAGTTAATAGAGGAAATAGTTGACATAGAACGCAGTGTACGTGAGGTAACGGAAAGACTTGCAACGCTTGATGAGGGCAGGGGTAGGCCTACGGTTGACGAAAGCCGAACCAATACTAATGTTGAAGACGTTAGTAATTTGAAGGGTGAGGTGCGTAACCTAGTTTCTAGTTTAGGTAGCTTGTCGGGAAGGTTGGATAGAGTTGAGGAAGGGGTTAAGGTTGGTCTGAGATCAGTAGATGGGGAGGAATTTAGAGAAGTTAAGGGTGGAGCTAGGCCGCGTACGTTAGGTGATAGGAATCCCTCCCCCTATCGAGGTTTCGAACCCTTTCGCCCATTTGGAAAGGGACGTGAATGAGGGGGAAACTATTTTAATTGGGGAATCTTTAGTGCGCCATATTAACAAAGAATTCGTTGAACGGCATCCAACCAAGAGGAGGAGGGTCTGTCTCCCAGGGGCCAGGGTTGACAGAGTTAGAGACGAAGTGGATAGGATTGACGTTGCCTCCCGTCACTCGATGTTGGTGACGATGGTAGGAGGCAACGACTCGTATAGGCCCGATACGAGAGTACTTGACCTTTTGGAGAGATATAGGGGGTTAATTAGGTCCCTGAAGGCGAGGTCAGATAGGTCTTTAGTTCTAGGTATTACCGCTAGGCATGGTTTGGGTCTTAGGATTACGTAAAAAACAATATTTTTTAATAATAAATTAGGAGAGATTTGTGCTGAGGAAAATGTACCCTTCGTAAAGCTGTGGTCCGAATTCAGTGATCCTAGCCTTTTTATAAAAGATGGGGGGTGCATTTTAACGTAATAGGTAATGCTAGGCTAGGTAGGTTAATTGACGAAAACGTACGAAAGCTGTATAGGTCGAAGCCTTCTTTAAAAGTTTGGGTCAGGGGAACGCGGGCCCGTCGTGAAAAATAGTTTAAAACGCAGGCCCGTGATAAAAAAAATAACTTAAACGTCTTTTATTGTAACGCGCGTCGTATTAAAAATAAATTAAACGAATTTAAGGCGATAATTTATTCCGGCAACTACGATATAGTTGATATCACTGAAACGTGGTTAAATACCGTGACTCGGGACTTGTTGGGGGAACTTGATATACGGGGTTTTAAACTCTTTACTAATGATAGGTTACATAGGATTGGTGGCGGCGTTTTTCTGTATATTCGTAATTCCCTTAGGGCTATCGAGGTTAAGATAGATTTTCCGGCAGCAATTAATGCGTTGAAGTTAGGGCGCGTAGTATTAGTTTTAATTTTGTTGTTGTTTATAGACCTCCCGTTCAACCCCTCGATACCGATACTAGATTTTACTCACTTCTTGATAACTTTATTGACAATCGGAATAGTATAATTGTCGGAGACTTTAACTGCCCTAATGTTAATTACGAGACTTTTACTGGTAATGAGGAGGGTTTGAGATTGAGTTCATGGAAGATAATTTTTTACGACAGATGGTTACCGAACCAACGCGCGGTGACAATATTTTAGACGTGGTGATGACGAACGGCGAAAATATAGTCGAAGGTTTAGAAGTAGGCGAGAGTTTAGGATGTAGTGATCATCAAATTCTTAGGTTTAAGTTATTGATAGAAAACACTCAGGATAGTAATGTAATAGAAGTCCCTGATTTTCGTAGGGCTAATTTTGATAGTTTTGCGGATAGGATGAGAGTAGTGGAATGGGATAACTTATTTATGGGTAATGACACAAATTTGCATTGGGAGGCATTTAAAGAAAGTTTAATGAATATTGAAAGGGAGTTTATTCCTCGTAGGTCCAAGGGCGCTAGAAATCATGGTAGGCCCAAGTGGTGGACTAGGGAAATAGGCGAATTCATAAACAAGCGTAACAGGGCTTATAGACTTAACAAGCGCAATGGCACGGCAGCTAACTTTAATAGATATATCGAGCTTAGACTTCAGGTTAAAAGATCAGTTAGGAATGCTAAGCGTAATTTAGAGAAACATAGCTGCGGATAGTAAACATAATCCAAAAAGTTTTTTGAATACGTCAATAATCGTAAGCCGATAAAAGATAACATAGGCCCTCTAGTGGATGTTAACGGCGATTTGGCTTCTGACGCTCAGGCGATGTCGGGTATTTTCAACACCTTTTTTGCGACAGTTTTTACCGTAGAAGACGTAAATAATTCCCCGACGTGGACGATATCGTTCCATTTAGTAGCGAAACTATTTTGGATGAAATAACTGCTTACGAGGGTGAGATTGTGCGTTATATCGATAGGCTAAAAGCAAGGCTCCTGGCCCTGACGCTTTTTATCCCAGACATTTGAAAGATTTGAAATACGTTATTGTATGCCCCTTAACGAAGATTTTTAACTAGTCACTCGAAACGGGGATTATTCCTGAAGACTTCAAATTAACTAACGTCACGCCTATTTTTAAAAAAGGCGACCGCACAGTAGCTAGCAATTATCGGCCCATTAGCTTAACGTCAATTGCATTGTCGGTAAACTTTTGGAATCTGTAGTTAGGGATCGTATCATCGATCACTTAGAAAGTAGAGATTTGATTAATAGTAGTCAGCATGGGTTTCGACGCCATAGGTCTTTAACTAATTTGTTAGAATTTTATAACGAAATAGTGCGCGAATACGATAGGCATAGCGCGGCTGACGTTATTTATTTAGATTTTAAAAAGGCGTTTGATACAGTTCCGCATAGAAGATTTAATTGCGAATGTTAAAGCGCACGGTATACGCGGTTAGGTGGCTAACTGGTTAGAGGAATAGCTTCGTGCTAGGAGACAGAGGGTCGTTGTTAATGGTAGTGAATCGGGGTGGTTGGATGTAGGTAGCGTTGTCCCACAGGGTTCAGTGTTAGGCCCATTGCTTTACTAAAATAGGCTGTAAGGTTGTTAACGAGGACGATAGAAATAGGCTCCAAGACGATGTAAATAGGATTATGGAGTGGACGGATAAATGGCAGATGCAATTTAACGTAGACAAATGTAAAGTTTTGCACATAGGTTCTCGTAACAATAATTACACGTACACGATGGGTGGTAGAGAGTTAGCGAGCGTTGACGAGGAAGTAGATTTAGGCGTACGCGTATCTAAGGATTTAAAGGTTAGGAACCAGTGCCTGGAGTCTTGCGCAAAAGCTAATAGGATGTTAGGCTTCAGAGCGCGTAATTTCGAATTTAAATCGAAGGATATCATATTGCCCCTTTACAAGTCTCTAGTCAGGCCTCATTTAGAATATGCTGTTCAGTTTTCGTGCCCGTATTTGCGTGAGGATATTGATAGGTTAGAAAGGGTTCAGCGTCGTGCCACGAAACTAATTCCGTCATTGCGCAACAAGCCTTATGAAGATATGATTAAAGAGTTAGACTTGCATTCACTCGAAACTAGGAGATTAAGGGGGAAGCTTATTGGAGTTTTCAAAATCGTTAATAACATCGATAACGTAAATTTTGACAAACTGTTCACTTTCGATAATAGCAATACTCGTAATAACGGGTTTAAGTTGCGTGGTAGACGTTTCATTACTAATTATCGCTAAAAACTTCTTTACGTTTAAAGTAATTGATAAATGGAATAATCTTCCTGCGCCCGTCGTGAAATCTACCAGTGTTAATGTTTAAGAACCGTCTAGATCAGTGGTTCCCAAACCCGGGGTCGCAAGCCTCATCACAAAGGGTCGCAGGGAGCCAATGTGGTCGATGGGGTCGCAAGTGTCTTTGCAAGGGTCACAGCCATTGTAAATAGGCCAGGTGTCATGAGAAAACATCTGTCTGGCATTATATATCCGGTCAGGTCAGGGGACTAGCGCGGTCATTTTTTCTGCGGTCAGTAAAGTGGGAGAAGCATGTGAGGTCGGGTTAGGTCACCGGATTAACAGCAGGTACCTAGTGTTAAGCCTTTTCTGACCCAAGACTCAGCCACACGTCACTGACAACCCACAGTCCCACACTGAAGGTTCAGCTGCACTGATCAACTCATTTTACTCCTGATCATCGACCAAAGAGGACGTCCAGTTGTCATCGATACTGACGACAATATCAGGTATTTATATTTCCAACGCTATCCAGTAGTAATTGGTGCTACGTATGTGGGTTTTATTTGCACACAATTACAATTGCATTCTGAGTGTTAGATTTATTGCCATACAATTATAATTACGGCATTCGAATTTTGTGTTTTATAATTCGATAATGATATCTGCTTCCAACTATTTTTATTAAAATTATCATTATTTCAAATTCATAATTACTGCTTTCAATTGCAATCTGTGCTACCACATATTATGATCTTGTGTTTTATCATGCACTACTAAATGTTAATTATTGGTTTGTGATTCTAATTATTATATTATCGTGCAATTTAATCATTGGATTGGAATTTTGTGTGCTCTTAGAACGCACTTATAATAATTAATGGTTGGTGGTTTTGTTTAATAATTTTATTGGTATGCAATTGTAATTCTGTATGTGTTTGGATTATTAATGTTTTGTGATTTTGTTTTATTGATAACTGATGTTTTGTGACTATGTTTAATAATTCTGTGTGCTTACAACATGTTGATAACTGATGTTTTCTGACTATGTTTAATAATTTTGTGTGCTTACATCTTGATAACTGATGTTTTCTGACTATGTTTAATAATTCTGTGTTTACAACATGTTGATAACTGATGTTTTGTGAAATTGTGCTACATATTATGATCTTGTGTTTTATCATGCACTACTAAATGTTAATTATTGGTTTGTGATTCTAATTATTATATTATCGTGCAATTTAATCATTGGATTAGAATTTTGTGTGCTCTTAGAACGCACTTATAATAATTAATGGTTGGTGGTTTTGTTTAATAATTTTATTGGTATGCAATTGTAATTCTGTATGTGTTTGGATTATTAATGTTTTGTGATTTTGTTTTATTGATAACTGATGTTTTGTGACTGTTTAATAATTCTGTGTGCTTACAACATGTTGATAACTGATGTTTTCTGACTATGTTTAATAATTTTGTGTGCTTACAACATCTTGATAACTGATGTTTTCTGACTATGTTTAATAATTCTGTGTGTTTACAACATGTTGATAACTGATGTTTTGTGAAATTGTGACTATGTTTAATAATTCTGTGTGCTTACAACTTGATATAACATTATAACTGATGTTTTCTGACTATGTTTAATAATTCTGTGTTCTTTACAACATATTTATAACTGATGTTTTGTGACTGTTTTATAATTCAGTGATCTTACAATGTATTTATAACTGATGCTTTACGATTTTATTACTGATTTGTAATTTTTTTCTCTCTCTCAGTACACTGAAAATCAATGTTTTGTTATTTGTTTTATTGTCGTGAACAGTCTTATAATTTTGAGTTTTCTTAAAGCATGTGGATAATTGTTTAGTAATTCTGTGTTTAATATGTATCTTTATATTACAGGCGTAATGGACAAGTTTTTGCAAAAGTCATCAGAGCCGCCCAACAAGAAGAGAAAACGCTCAGTCAATTCATCATTTCTGGACAAATATGGAATAGCTGACGTCGCTGGTAGAGGGATTTGTGTTGTGTGTTCGAAGGAAATCGCTGCCGAATCCTTGAAACCAAATAAGCTGCAGAGACACTTGGATACTCATGCCAACATTGCTTTACTGCCAGAAGAGGCTCGAAGACGAATTTTTCAACAGCGTTACAACCATTTGACAAAATCTCAGTCTGTTCTTACCAAAGCTCTTACTCAGAAAGAGAAGATGGAAATCTTCTCATACAAGACGGCTTTCCTCATTGCTCGGGAAAAACGTCCATTCGTGGAGGGTGAAACGGTTATAAAACCGTCGTTAAGAATTTTTAGTGAAATATTTGAAGGAGAACCATTTGCCAAGAAAATTAGTCAAGCTGCTGATGATGTTACTTTGAGCAATAACACAATGACACGACGCATCCAGTGTATTGCAGTGGACCTGAAGGAGCAAATTTTAGAAGACTTCAGAAATTCCCCATGGACAGCATTGGCAGTGGATGAGTCAACGGATATCACATCACAGCCCCAGCTTCTGGCCTTCGGTAGGTTTCTCAAGGAATTCGTGGTAGCTGAAGAGCTGCTTGCGTGCATTTCACTTGAAACCACCACAAGAGGCGAAGATATTTTTAATGCTATAAACAAGTTCTTCACAGAAAACAACTTGAACTGGAGTAAAGTATGCGAATGTAGCATGGATGGTGCCCCATCAATGATGGGAAAGAATATAGGATTGCGTGGAATACTATCAAGAATGCATCCTCACATCAAAATAAATCACTGCATCATCCATCGACAGAGCTTGTCATCAAAAGACATGTCTCTGAGCTTCTCTGACGTGATGCAAGTAGTCATTACAACTGTCAACCACGTCAAGGCGAGAGATCTGAATTCCCGCATGTTCAAGCAGTTGTGCATTGCTGAAAATAGTGAACATCAGACACTGCTAATGCATACTGCTGTCAGATGGCTTTCTCGGGGGAAAACCCTGAAAAGAGTTTTCCTTCTTCGCAGTGAACTGGCATCGTTCCTACAAGATCAGGGTCATAAGAATCATTATTTCCATGACCCCCACTTCCTTGCTCGTCTTGCACTTCTTACAGACATATTTGAGCATGTTAATAAACTTAATACTGAACTTCAGGGGAAAGGTAAATGGGTGTTTGATCTCCAGTCTGCTATAAAGGCTTTTGTCAGCAAGTTGCAGATACTTAGAGAACAAGCTGAAGCTGACAGTTTCTGTCTTTTCCCTCACTACTTGGAATTTACAGCTACGATGGATTTGGACTTTGATGAAACACTGGACCTCACTGAGGAGAAACAGGATTTACTGGAATATTTGCAGAAACTGGCAGCAAATTTCCATGATAGATTCCCTGAGTTGCTTACTGAGTCGTATGATTTTGTTCAGTTTCCGTTGAAGACAGATGCAAAACAGTGTGGCTCTTTTGCACTAGAAATAGCAGAATTACAGGCTGACAATGAGGCAAGGGTGAATTTTGATATCTATGATGACGTAGAAAAGTTCTGGATTACTTTAGCAGAGAGACATTCGACTGTTAAAAATCGAGCTATCAAAGTTCTGGTACAATTTGGAACCACCTATATCTGTGAGGCAGCTTTCTCGTCAATGGTATTTATGAAAAATGAGTACCGTAACCGTATTTCAAACATCAACTTAGAAAATTGTATGCTATGTTCCTTAACCTCATATACCCCCAGGTACAAAAAATTAATCAAATCATAATGTACACATGTCAGATATGAAATATGCCACTGTTATAGCATATCAGACATATGATAGAGTAGGAACTTAGAATATTGATTGATATGTTGTTTTATATTACATATTAAACATGAGAGAGTTGTAAATAGTTTCTGACAATGTTTACTTTTACACTCTTGAGTTATGTAATACATTTCCTTATTTGTTTTTACAGTTAAATAAATACGTATAAAAATATGTCTCTATTTATTTTAAGATTCTTCCTCACTAGATAAAATTTTATATATATATATATATATATATATATATATATATATATAATATATACTTGTTCTTCGTAATGACTTGGGGTCGCACTGGATAGGCAACAGCACTAGAAGGGGTCGCACTGGAAAATGCTTGGGAACCCCTGGTCTAGATAGGCATTTTAAAAATATTAACGTTGTTAAAAATAAAAAAAAAATTAGCAACAGGAGCTCCGGGGGGTGGTCGAGGATGAGTCTGTTGACGATAATGCAAGCTTATGACATGCCAGCGTGTGATGTCAGCAATGAAATTATTATTAAAAAAAAAAAAAAGTAACACGAACGTAGATGTAGCTCGTAGAGTAAACTAACCCACCTACCTACTTTTTTTTTCTTATCCTCTCCTTACTTGCATGTCTGTAACTTTCTTTACTTGCATGTCTGTAGTTTGCATGGTATGACAGTGAGTTAAGACTGTGTTTGCATGGTTTGTAAGCGTTCTTATTTTACTTCTCTTCATCTTTCACCCTTTTCCTATTATCTTCGACTATTTTTCCGACTTGTCGGCAGTGGCCGGCGGATGATGGTGAGTCTTTTTTCTCTTTTTCTGAATGAATGTTAACCCACGAGTGATAGATTTTGCTACTTAACCTCTTATTCTCTTCTCTTAACCCCCTACTCTTTTCTTTCTCTCGGGCTAACCTTAGAGTGGATCTTAGGGTCTTTGTTAGCCTTAGCTTCTGTAGTTAACATCGGTGGCTGGACAAGATATTAAATTTGTTGTGTTCATGTATGAAATATCTCTCAAATACAGTGGTAATTACGAATGTTAACAGCTTTGCAAAATTGTCAAATATCATCGTTTAAATGGCTCTGTTTTAATAGTTTTTTCTTTAATTCTCTCCTTGGAGGTGAGAGACCGCCAAGAGTCAATTTTTTCACAAAACGAACACTAAAAAAAAATTTTCAGGAATTCCTTTTTACCCCCACAAAATGTCAAAATTACCCCCACTTTGGGAACCGCTGTGCTACACAGACCATCACAAACTTATGAAGTCTAGCATACGAGTATATCTGTGGCAGTGTTTTTCAACCTTTTCTAGGTCGAGGGACCCTGTAAGCAACATGTAAGACATTGTGGAACCCAGATATTCGTTTTGTAAGCAAAATGATGGGAAACTCTGTAATACGAGTAAACTAATTACATATCATTACGAACAAATATAACACATTATTCACTGCTTGTCACAAAATACCCCTTTATTTCCATTCTAACTTAGTTCCGTCTATATATTCTGGCTTCAGTATGTTATGTTAAATATTTATTATACAACATATCAGAACCCTTAATGTTTTATCGCTGAACCCCAGTAGTAAACAATGACGTATGGGCTAGTGGATATTTTCGCTAATCTATCGTTCAGTTGGCAATTCTAACGACGCTTTAGGTAAAACCATAATATAGAAAACTCAGGTAGTACTCTTGCAAGTGTGTGAGACACACGACGATGCAATATATTGGCTTTCTTTTAAGTTGTTTCCTTTTAAATTTAAGTGTTAAGTTGCATTCAACCAATATGTCTAATCTTTAGGAGATGGTATGCATTTCAGTGTTTATTCATTGACATGTCAGTTAAATGAAGGATTACAGGCTTGCCAATACCATGAACAGTGAACACTGTCATCACGTCTGAAGGTTTTTTTTTTAGTTTTTACAAGACCATTTTTTATTCACTTTATTGACATCCCCTTTGTTAATATACAGTATTTCCCCTCCTTGGATTTATATTTAATTATTCATTCATGTTTCCTTAGTAATATGTAAATCAGAGTGATGAATGGAAATAATTATGTTCTAAAGACATTTGGCAATGAGTCAACCAACCAATCAGCGCTCACTCACTAAACCCCAGATTCATTCATAAAATGTTACAACCGTTTGTAGGACACACAACAAATATATGTCACGTGTCGCTATCTGTTCTCAAGAGTGT
Organism: Bathynomus jamesi; assembly: GCA_023014485.1. Taxonomy (NCBI): domain Eukaryota; kingdom Metazoa; phylum Arthropoda; class Malacostraca; order Isopoda; family Cirolanidae; genus Bathynomus; species Bathynomus jamesi. The sequence goes on along the minus strand of JAJOZX010001992.1, from coordinate 547,223 downwards.
CCTACGAATAATGGGCGCAACTGTACATTAGAAGCTGACATCGGGTGGAGTAAGTAAAAAGCGATAACAGCCTGATATAAATGCGATAAAAGAGTTAACGAGACACACACAAAAAAAAAATAATAATGATAATAATCCCTTCCCCACCTCATTTGGCCAAATTTAAAATTTTGTCTAGAGCACCCGACAAAACTTTTATACTCCCAATTAACAAAATATTCAGCCTCATTTGGCTTCAACTCGTGCGGCTGACTACGGTTAAATTTACTGTATAATAAGGAATAATCGTCCTCAGACCAATATATCATTAATATGCATATTACATCATATAAAATGGAATGGAACGGAACTAAAAGTAAAATTACATTTTGTGCTTACTTCAGGAACATATACTGTGATATTATATTGTGAATACACTTCTACCATATAAAATTTGCACAGAAATCTATTGAAAAATATCGCAAAACTTTTTCATTTGTAATTTTTTTAATAAAGGTTTTGTTTGTTCTTTGTTTTGTGATATTTTGATTCGGAAATATAATTCAAAGTTAACCACTTTAATTTATATTCATTCGTGAAAACTTGAATATACGATTTGTATACAATTGTACATGTTAATATTTTTTATTGAATTTCCTTCTTCCAATACTATATATATATATATATATATATATATATATATATATTAGTGATGTACGGATGTCATTTTTTTCACATCCGCGGATGCGGATGCGGATGTCTACATTTTCGTTATTTTTTAGGATATATTCGAGATTTGTTGTGTTTAACGTATATAATAAGTTATTATATAGAGAGAGCTGTAGCTATAATATAGTATAATTGATTAATTGTACAATAATTGCTGTACTTTTCTCTAAACATATAAAATAATATCAAGCATCTAGCTAATATAGAAATCAATTAGTGAATTCGTCTGCAAATAAATTCGTTATATTTTGTTGAGTTTCAGCCACAATTAGAAACCATAATTGTGTTACCAGGATGCGGGACGTGAACCCAACTCAAATGCACTCCACCGACCTCTTTCCCCAACCTCCACCCTTATAGAAATAGATCTTTAATTAGCTTGATAACTATTTATATTAAGTTTAAAGTTTTATTAGGCATATTTATAAATGAGTAATTAAAATAAAGTAAACTAAGATGTTCATCGTTTAATGTTCAAACTTAATTATAGGAAGGTTATGCTTAAGGAACATTAATTTTTCTGCCTTTTCTGCTGCCAGTCTGTTTCTCTTTTCATCATATATTAATCCAGCACTGCTAAATAATCTCTCGCTTGGTACGTTTGTTGGAGGACAGGCTAAATGTTTCCTTGCAAGTTTACTCAAGTATGGATAGATATTCTGCGTATTTTTCCACCAACTAATAGGATTGTCACATGCAGCCAGGCGTTTTTCTTGGTGATAGCTCTCGATCATTTTTACTACATCTTTTGACATTGCGTAGGTCTCGTCATCGCTGCTTGACTCAAGAAACTGAGAGACAGATTCTGTGATAGATTTGCTTGTTGAAGGTGTTGGTTCTGTCACTGAAACTTTTATTCTTTTGGTGGGTGGCGAAGCGACAGATTCAAGAGATTGAAGCTCTTCAACTGCTTTGCCAAGTGATGATTTAACTCGTTCTAATGTACTAGGTGAAAATAACTTAGCTTTGTAACGTGGATCTAAGTAGGTTGCAAGAGAGTAACTTCAAACAAGAACAGCCTCTCGTCTTGTCGCTTGCATCACTTTTGCGCACAATGAACTAGTTCTATTAATATAGTAGAATTTGATAATTTCCGCTTATTAATGACATTTTATCTCAACGGTCCACATCCGCACGACATCCGCAGTCCAAAGTGCGGATGCGGGTGCGGACGCGGATGCGAGAAAATGTGCAGATGTTCCGCGGATGCGGATGCGGATGCGGATGTGACCTACATCACTAATATATATATATATATATATATATATATATATATATATATATATATATTAGTGATGTAGGTCACATCCGCATCCGCATCCGCATCACTAATATATATATATATATATATATATATATATATATATATATATGGTAATAATTTCTTGCAGGTATTAAGCATAGGTAAAAAAAAAAGATAAAGTACACAACATTTTTTCTCTCTCAAGGGGTCGTCAGCGTTCTCGAGTGGATAACGTTTCGGCTCGCAAAAATGGCAACTCAGAGCCGGAGGTTTGAATCCTTGTTAAGAATAGAAAATTGCCATACTGTACTTATAATGTACTAAATGTTAACACCTAATTAACCGGCGATATACTGTTGCACATTAACGTACCGGAAATAAGATACTGAAGTGCATAGATGAAATCTGTTCAAGTTAATAAATACAAAAACTATTAATTTGGTGAATGAATTTTTGTAAAAGTTTGTTGGACAAAGCCGCTGAAAAAAACTTTTTGCTTAAAATTCTTTTCACAAGACAATCGCACCGCCATCGGAAGAGTTTTCGTTGTCATAAAAGTAACGCTGAATCTCTGAGGATGGGGTGATACCTAATTCCGTGAAGCTATCTCTATACATCCGTATGTTTAATTCATTTGACTGTCGTTGATCTCGAGTTCAAGCGTCGTTCCCTCCCCATTTAGAATAAGAAATGGGTTCTTAGACTATGTATGCAGTTCCTTCATATTTTATTTTTCGTCTCAACCATGGCGTATGGGAAATGCGACGCAATGAGCGTTTCGTGTTATATAGACTGAGATACAGCAGTCATTATACAAGACCCTCCCTATTTTACTGGAAACAGCAATAAAAACAGTCACGCATTTTTCATTTATAATGAGCTCTATCTTAATCGCTCGGAAGAGAACTGATAAATTCAGTGTTCTTTTTAGTCATTATTAATGAAGTAAAGTTCTCGGACAATAAATTAGAAGATACTGTAAATCACTAAAGGACTATGTTGCCTATATTGGATTTGAGGCCGCTGTTTTGCAACTATATACAGTACATTGCCCTTTCCTATACCCACATTAAAATATACCATCGCACATACTTACGACAGTGTACAGTTTTGATCTTGCCGTGGATTGAGAAATTTACAGAATAATATTAAATGTTATATAAAATTTGATCTCGACTGAAGAAAATATTATGTTCAGTCTTTGCATTATAAATAATCCCTTTTCAAAGTTTGTTTGAATCATATCGGAAACAAATACGACTCTGTTTCATACTTTTGTATGTTACTGTTTCTGCCCCCTTCGTTGTAAGTGAAGACTTAATTACGTGCCGAGGCACAAAACACGAAATGGATCAGGGAGGTGAAATTATCTTCTGTCATTTTGACGCGTCCAAACATTTTAGCGCGAATTCACTCACGCCAGTTCTAACTAATTACGGAACATCAGAAGAGAACGTGTAAATCGCAGAGTAATAAATTAAACACCCACACACCCACGAGCGTGCGCATCTCCGTGTCATTATACGCGAGCTACCCACAATTTTTTAATCCATATATCTATAAAACTAATCAACCAAACCTAATTTAACCTAATCTTAGTGCCATCGAACCGAGAAGGGTGTAATAAATGTTTCGGACGCAGCTGAACGGGCTCGAACGGTGTTTTCTGTTAGGTCATTAAAGAGGGAGGTACTCGCTAATCGGTAATTAAAAACTCCAATAATTGATATTGTATCTTTCGAAATTATATTTCATTTTCATAAAATTACTTCTCAATTTTCCAATGGAAAATTTCCCATAGGAAATATAAAGTAGTTCAACCTAACTTGACCTAATCAGGACTAACATCTTTTTCCCAAACATAAAAAAAAATTCTAGATTTTGTATATAAATTTTTTAATGTTCCAAAGTACCAAAAGCGTTACCTCACAAAAAATTACCCCACTACATCCGTCAATTATAACACACTCGACCTCATTTATTCCCAGTTGTTGTTCGCATGCGCGCGCATCTCCGCGTGAATGAGGTACTGACTTTTTAATTCCACACATTTTCAACCTAACGTGATTTAACCTAATCTAACCTTACATTAGTGCCATCGAACCGAGAGGGGTGTAATAAGTGACTCGCACGCGAGTGTGAGCTCGAAGGGTGTTTTCTCTTAAGTTCCCAAATAACAAGGTACTAGCTAACCTATTCTAACCTAACCTGACGTAACTAAACTATTCAAGACTAAAATATACAGTACTCACTCAGTTATCCGTGATTGAAAGGCAGTCCATGATCACAGTTAAAACGATTTCACGGTCAACTCAGTATACCCCGACGGCGGGTGGGCGGTGCAGATACTGCTGCCCACGACCACTGACTGTCCTCCCACCTCGCGCGCCACTACACATAGTATTATTCTGTTACATTACAGTATACAATTAGCCTAAGTAGTTTGTTGGGCTGGCGGGAGGCGAGCCGCGAATGTAAACGCCGCGCCAAATCACGGTTAACTCAGTGTCATGATCACGGCTAAGTCACAATGATCACAATTAGTAAATCACGGTTAACTCATTTCCCAATTGAGTGAACCACGGATAACCGCGTCAGTACTGTATATATTTTTTCCGACAGCAAATATATATTTACATTTTTTCTAGCAGATTTTTAATGTTCTGCAGTACCAAAACTGTTACCTCACGAGTAAAATTACCCCACTTTAATAGACGAGAATAGAATAACCTTTATTAATAATAATAAAATAAAATAATTTTTTTTTCAATTTTCAATGACATGAATAATTGTGAAGCTCGACTATTTATTTAATTTAATTTGACCCTTAAGCTTTAGGCTTTACTGGGCTCTTATTAAAAATAAGCAGCTAGTTGTTATAAATTAATAATAATAAATAAATAAATAAGTAAATAAGTATTATTAATAGTTAAAACATGTATTACAATATTAAACAATACTAATGGACAATATTAAACAATATTAGTGGACATTAATCCTAGATTTTTGTTAGTATGCCATTATTAATCTGGATTTCAACTTGGTTTTAAACAAATTTACATTCACAATATTTTTTATATCGGCATGCAAGTCATTCCATAGTTTCAATCCAATGAAAATGGATAGTTTTTGAGATGAAGACAATCTAAATTGAGGTATAACAAGCTTTCATCTATTTCTGGTCTGATACGAGTGGATTTCTTGATGAGTTACAAAATATCTATTTACCCATTGCAAATTAATGATTTTGTTCTTACACTCGTAAATAAAAATAAAATGTGCCAATTTGGTTATATCGTTGAGCTTTAGTAGGTTTAGCTCTTTAAATAATGCACTAGAGTGATCAAGGAAATCAGCATCAGATAATAACCTTATTGCTCGTTTTTGGATGACAAAGGTACCATTTAATGCGTTGTTAGCGGAGTTTCCCCAAACAAGGGTGCAGTATGTTATATAAGGAAGAACAAGAGTATGATAAAGAGTCAATAAAACTTGTTTAGGGACTACATTTCTAAGTTTAAACGTTATAGCAACGCTCCTTGAAATCTTTTTCGCGATATAATTTACATGATCACTCCATTGCAAATTCTTATCTAGCATGACACCAAGAAATTTTGTTACAATACACTCCTTTATGGCGATTTCATTAACATTAAGTTCATCAAGATATACATTTCTTTTATTAGTAAAAATTATGAAATTTGTTTTACTGGTATTTAGGAAGAGTTTATTGGTGGTCAACCATTTCATTACACTGATGAATTCTGAATGAAATATATTATTTGCTGTATTAACATCTTTGCAAGAAAAAGAGACAGTTGTATCATCTGCAAACATTATGAAGTTCAGTATATCAGATGAACGTGGAAGGTCATTTATATATAATAAAAATAACAGTGGACCCAGAACTGAGCCATGTAGCACACCATGTTTGACAAGCGCTTTAGTTAAGCAAACCTTATTTACTGATACAAAATGATATCTATTGGACAAATAACTTTTAAACCAATCACTGATTGCTCCTCTAAAGCCGTAACAATATAATTTATTAAGTAGAATATTATGGTCTATTACATCAAACGCCTTACTCAAATCCATAAATACTGATATCATTATTTCTTTGTTCTCCTTAGCTATATTTACATTTTCCATAAGATTTAAAATAGCCATTTCCGTTGTTTTATTATTACGGAAGCCATATTGATTTGGAGAAAATAAATTGTAGGATTCTAAATACCGCTGCATTCTACCTTTTACAATTTTTTCGAAAACTTTGCTGAACACAGATAATGAACACACCGGCCTGTAATTTGTTGCTAGTGTAGGATCACCCCCTTTAAAAAGGGGCGTTATACAACCAGTTTTTAGCATTGATGGGAATATTCCTTTGGAAATACTTTGATTGATAATTTTAGCCAAAGTTTCAGATATCTTATCTTTAACAAGTTTCAATATAGGTACAGGAATGTTATGAATGTTATTTTTTGTATTTTTTAATTTACCAATAATATTCTAGACCTCAGTAGAGGTCTCTCTCTCTCTCTCTCTCTCTCTCTCTCTCTCTCTCTCTCTCTCTCTCTCTCTCTCTCTCTCTCTCCGAATCTTTCTTTGGTAAAAAGTTTCAGGCCCATTTTTCTCTTCTTCCTTTCAACAAAATCGATTCCCAAACATCATTCACACACATTTCTCAAAGGAACTTAATGACACGGGAATACCATCTGAATTAGAATTTCATTGCAGTATATATATATATATGATGCAAACCCACAAGGAAAAAGAAAAATGATTCCAAGGCCTTTCGTGTATTCAGAAGTACACCTCGTCAGGGAATGAATGCACGAATGAATACACTTCTGAATACACGAAAGGCTTTGGAATCATTTTTCTTTTGCCTTGTGGGTTTGCATCATTCGTTCATTTCATGTGTTTAATTGTGAAATTCATCCCATATATATATATATATATATATATATATATATATGTGTGTGTGTGTGTGTGTGTGTGTGTGTGTGAGAGAGAAAAAGAGCGAGAGAAGGTTGGTTTTACTATACTTACGGTTAACTAGATGAGAACAAACACCAGATTTATGGAGTACAGACTGACTAGTGAGGTAATCATACTGCCACCCCTACTAGTTGAAACTCGTTAGTGGGTATTCCTAGTACTGGGGTAACTTTGGTTTTGTTAAATTAGGTAAGATTATGTTAGGTTAGGTTCAGTAAGGTTAGTTTAAGTGAAGTTGGGGTTGGTTGGTTTAGTTAAATTATATAAAGTAAGAGGAAGTTAGGTAAGATTTGATTCTCCACTACAATAGTATGTGACGAGTACCTCTCTAATATAATAAAACGTACGTACGTGCGTGTGAGAAAGAAGGCAACTTAGCATACAGTGAGTGAGGTCCAGTGTATGATTCAAAAATATAGTGGGGAAATTTTTTTTAGGCGTAGAGCTACATCGGAGCATTAAAACGTTTCTATTAAAAACATTTTAGAAACAGTTTTAGCGTCAGAATAAAAATATGTTTAGTTAAGTCACTTAAAGTCAGTTTAGGTTGTGTCCATGATCACTAATTATTTATTAAATATATTTATAAACGACTGAATTTTTTAGTTGCCGATTTCCAACGTTTGGCTTTATTTCATTCATCTACTTTCGATGCTCAATTTTATTTTAATTATTTATTATTATTATTATTATTATTATTATTATTACTGATTTCTTCATTCTGCCTTTCCGTCTCATTCCTCTGTATGAAGTAGACACACACACACACACACACACACACACACACTCTCTCTCTCTCTCTCTCTCTCTCTCTCTCTCCGCAGGGGGTATAAAGGTTATGCACATTTCTTCTGGATGTTGTAAATTTTATACTTGGGGTGTGACAGCCCTCCGGTCCCGAGTCGTGGGATTCTAGAGAAACTGGCTGCCAGTTCCTTTAGGTTCTCTCTCTCTCTTTCGGGAGGGCGGGTGAAGTATGTTATACAATCCTGTCCCGTGGGTTACTAGGACCCCATCCCATCCCTACTCTGTCCTTTTAGCTTACGTTAAGGATGTTCTCCTCTGACTGCAAAAAAAAAAAACCTTTTCTTTTAGTATTAAGTCTTTTTCTCTTCTTTTACTGTTAGGACTCTACTGCTACCTCATGCATGGGAAGAGAGACTTTGGAACCTCTATAAATAACACCATTTAACGCTCGTAGGTTGTGAGAGACTGGGATGGAGGGGTCCCAGGCGTAGGGCGCGATGAATGGAGTGTGGCTAGTGCCCCGTTAAGCCCATTCCTAACGCGTAATGGCCTGACCAACCCCCTGCGACCGTTCTTTGGTGACCAATTGATGGTGCTTGGTTGTACTGCTCTGAGGTGAGAGAGCTTTACTGCCCAGCTGGCTGCCAGGCCAGCGTAAAGTCTCGGGCGTAGCCTCTGGGTCTGGTGGGATATCCCTTGAACACTGGATTCTAAGAGTCTGGCCGCTTGTGAGTGACTAGTAAGACTTAGTAAGGGGCTGCATCTCGCTGTCGCTCCTGGCGGGAAATCCGTGACGCCTGCGTCGCGAGTGTTTGTCAGTTGGTAGCTGCGACACGTTTGGGACTGTCCGGCCCTGGGGAGACCTTTGGTCGGTGCGGCAGCAGCGAGAGGTGTAGTCTTCTGGAAGGGATGAACGTCACTTGCAAATAGGTGGATGCGTCTACGCGCGGGAAGAATTCACCCCCCCCTCCTTTTTTATATACTGGTCAGAACGTTTTTGATAGTTTTCATTGCTAGAACGCTTTATCTTATTCAGAGTTCGAAAAAAAAAAAAAGTTACAATGACTGGACCGCAGAAACTGAAGGCTGAATGTGCGAGGTGTGAAGTAAACCAGTGGGTGACGAACTTCAAAGAAGCCTGCTTCGCGAAGATCAACCACTCCAGCATGTGCCGCTTTTGCGAACTCATGCGGTTTTACGAGAAGCTAGAGGAGAGGGTCCGGCGGCTCGAGTCGTCCAGACCGGCTGTTGGAGGTGCGGCGGTCACTGATGCGGCTGCGCCCTCCACCCCGGAGCTCATTGATAGGATAGCTGCCATGGAAAGGCGGTCCAGCGATGGACTGGACAGGCTCGGGACCGCGGAGAAAGGGTAGAGGTGCAACCGGGGGCTAGGGTACAAAATCAGTGTGAAGAATCGCCAGCGACCCACGTGGAATGCACGGAACCGCGGCGCAAGGTGGAGGGCGTAAAGAAGGGGCTGAGAGAAGGGTGGGAAGGGGTCGATAGAGAAGGGTGGGAAGGGGCCGATAAAGAAAAAGGGTGGGAAGGGGCCTACTGATGGCCCAAAGAAACCGAAGGATGTAGCTGCCGGTCGGGGTGGTCGGGTGGTGTAAGTACTCTATGGGTGGCGACGGGTTCGAAAGGTCTCGGGCAAGAAGGCTGCGAAGCCGAAGCCTGAGACCCCAGTTGCCCCTGTCAGGACCTCCAACCGCTTTAGTCTCCTGTGCTCGAAGGAGGAAGACACCGTTTTGATTGGGGACTCGCAGATCAGGGGCCAGGAGAAGTACTTTGCTTCTGTAAACCGGGATGGGAGGAACGGCGGGCGGGGAACGGCGCACTTAAGGAAGGAGGTAGAGAAGGTGCGCGTGGCTAGTCGGAGGACTGCGATCGTTGTCCACGCTGGTGGCAACGACCTGTTCCTCAAAGGCGGTAGGGTAGGTCTTACAGAAGGGATCATCACCGAGATCATGTCTCTTGCGGATGATCTAAAACTGAAGACAGACAGGGGAATGTTATGGGTATTTTACCGCGAATGAATGCCAGTGACCACGCGCTCAGTAAGGTCATTGGCATCAACGAGAGGGTGCAAGACTTGTGCGTCCCGCTGGGCGTGAGGTTTATTGACCCGTTCGACGCATTTTCGGGTAGGTGGGACCTTTACCAGAGGGATGGTGTCCACCTCAATACAAGGGTAAAGGTGTGCTAGGCGCGCTGCTCGACCGGCACCTATACAGAATGGTGAGGTCGAGTCCGGGGAGAGATGATGGGCCCCCACCGGGGAGAGATGATGATGAGCCGGTGGCGGACGTACCTTCAACTGAAGGGTGCGTCCAGGTACAGGTGGGTGACCCTCCTTCCACGTTGGAGGGGGCTCAGGCTCCTGCGGAAGTTGCCCCCTCGTTGGTGATCTTCAACTCCCGACAGCCCTGGCTGTTCGGGAAACGGGTCGTGCTAGGGGGCGGTCAGAATAGGGAAGGCTCCCTCCGTGCAATGCTTTTTAATGCTAGGTCGATTAGGAACAAGTTTTGCGAGCTACGGGCGCTCTTAGCATCAGAATACCAGGATATCGTTGCTATCACCGAGTCCTGGATTCATACTGATCGTAGGGACTACGTTGGGGAGTTCGAAATTCCCGGGTATAGAATGTTTCGCAAAGACCGCACCCGTGGGGAGGGGGGGGGTACTAATATACGTCAGGGACACGTTGAGTCCGGTTGACTGCCAGTTCCGGTCGGAACGGGAGCTGCTTGGCGTCGATCTGAACGTGGGAGGGACGAACTATAGGTTAATCTTGGTGTACAGACCTCCGCATCTCCTCCTCGAGGAGGATACAGCCCTGTACACCGAACTCGTAGCCTGCTAGGGGATAGGGTGTGTGTAGTTTTAGGAGACTTCAACTGTCGCGGCATAAAGTGGGAAGACAGGACTGCTGATGCTGAAGGGAGGAGGCTAGTTGACTTTGCTGATGAGAACTTCCTCACTCAGTGGGTCAATGAGCCTACACGAGGCGAAAGCGTTCTAGACTTAGTATTCACGACCGAAGACAACCTCGTCACTGGCCTCACCGTTGACGAATCGTTGGGCGGGAGTGATCACGGTCTGATTAGGTTCCGTGTGTGCGTCCCTCGGGTGAAGCGTAGTAACTCGAGAGGCAGTAAGCTCGATCTCCGGCGGGCGGACTTTGTTAGCCTCCGGGATAGCGTAGGTGAGATGGGGTTAGAGGTCGGCGGCGATGTTGAGGGAGTGTGGAGTGCATTCCGGGACGAGTTTATGGTGCTGCAGTCTGCTGCCATACCCTCAAAACCGGTCACCCCTGCTTCAACGCAGCCTAAGTGGTTCAATCGTGACATCGCTTCGGCTATCCGAAATAGGAAAGTAGCGTATAGGAGGGCGAAGGCCAATCGTTCCCATGAGAACACTGAAGCGTATGTCCGCCTGTGTAGGGAAGTGAAGGCGAAGGTTAGGCTAGCGAAACGTAACGAAGAACTACGGGTGGCAAGCCTCTGCAAGGGAACCCTAAGGAGTTCTTCAGTTATGTTAATAGTAGAAAGCCCATTAGAAGCATGATAGGTCGTAAAGGACCGAAGCGGCGTTCTGCGGACCTCCGACGCGGACATCGCCAATGTGCTTAATGAGTACTTTGCGGAGTGTTCACCAGGGAGGACACCCGCATCATCCCCGAGCCAGGCGTCAGGCACGAAGGTGCTGGCCTGGATAGTGTTCGATGTACCGCGACAGTCGTTGCCGATAGAATAGACAAACTGAGCGCGTTTAAGGCTCCTGGGCCAGACCAGTTTCTCCCCAGAGTGTTGCGGGAGGTGCGCGACCAGGTGGCTCCCCACCTGGCTACAGTCTTCAACAAATCGTTGGAGACGGGCCAGGTGCCTGGTGACTGGAGGGAAGCCAACGTGACCCCTATCTTTAAGAAAGGGGATCACGAAAGTCCAGGGAACTATCGTCCCATTAGTCTCACTTCAGTTGTAGGTAAATTATTAGAGGGGATAATAGCGGATAGGATCGTTGACCATTTGGATTCCTACAAGCTGCTTGGGGACTCCCAACATGGGTTTAGACGGCATAGGTCGTGTCTCACCAACTTGCTCGAGTTTTTCCACGTCATGTTGAGTGAGTATGATAAGAGTAGGGCGATTGATATACTTTATCTCGACTTTCAGAAAGCCTTTGATAAGGTACCTCACCGCCGGCTAATGGCGAAAGTGCGCGCGCTGGGTATCGGTGGGGAAGTAGGTTGGATTGAAAACTGGCTGAAGAATAGGCGGCAGAGGGTTGTAATTAAAGGGGCTAGTTCGGGTTGGGCCTCGGTCACTAGTGGGGTTCCTCAGGGTTCCGTTTTGGGGCCGCTGTTGTTTATCATTTACATAAATGATATAGACGGTGGCATCGTCAGTCGGATCGCCAAATTCGCTGATGACACCAAGCTTGGGGCCAATGTTGGGACGCCCGAGCGATCGAGCAACTGCGTGCGGACCTAGGTAGGATAGGAGAGTGGTCCGAAAAATGGCAAATGTCGTTTAACTTGGGTAAATGCAAGGTGATGCACATTGGCTACGCCAATCCCAAGTCGGACTACTCGATGTTGGGGAGTAATATCGAGGCGACTGATTTGGAAAAGGACTTTGGTGTGCTAATTATCAGCGACCTTAAGTTTACCAAACAGTGCGTTGAGTTGGAAAAGAAAGCCCAGAAGCTGTTCGGTTATATCAGGAGGCAATTTCAGTTTCGGAACAAGGAGACTGTGCTCTCTCTGTGTACAATTCCCTTGTTCGGCCGCACCTGGAGTATGCTGTGCAGTTCTGGTCGCCCACCCTCAAGAAAGTTATTGAGTGGCTGGAGCGAGTGCAGGCGAGGGCCACAAAGTTAATCCCTTCCGTTAGGCATATGGGCTACAATCGACGCTTACGCGCCCTGAACTTGTTTTCGCTGGAAACTCGGAGGCTGCGCGGTCAACTGATCGAGGTTTTCAAGCTCTTACGCGGGTTCAACGATGTCGATTTTAGAAGCATGTTTAGTTTAAATGATAACCCAACTCGCAACAATGGTTGGAAGTTGGATTTGAAACGGTTTCGGACTAGTGTGTGTGGGAATTACTTTACGTATAAGATCTGTGACACATGGAACAGGTTACCTTCAGAAGTTGTGAACAGTTCCTCTGTGGATCACTTCAAGAAAAGGTTAGACCAAATCTTGCACACAGTTTGAGTGTGTAGAAAATTTTCCCTGGCACCCGTTGCCATTAGTACCTCCTCGGTATGGGCCGCAAGGCTCTTTGAGTTACTTCTTTTCCTTGTAACTCCTTGTAACTCTCTCTCTCTCTCTCCAGTATTAAACAATCACAGTTCTTCTCATTCCTTGCAGTTGTGTTTTTCGATATAAATTCAGTTTATTGAATTATACTTAAATTTATTGAAACGCGTTTGCTTTTATATATATATATATATATATATATATATATATACCTTCAACTGCAAAGAACACGCAGTATAAATAACGTAAAGAAACGACGCTTGTATAGGAGATATTCCGCGCAAGACGAGAGAGAGAGAACGGAACAAATGAAAAAATGAGGTAACCACCTGGGAATCGAACCCGGGATCTTCCGATTGCCGGTCAGACGCGATACCATTACACCATGGCCCTCACTCTTCCAAATGCCGTAATTCTTCTACATACTCGCAGAAACCAATGCCCCAAGGGGGCACTCCCGCATGCCGTAACATTATATACCTTCAAGCGTCGTTTCTTTACGATATATATATATATATATATATATATATATATATATATATATATATATATATATATATGGGATGAATTTCACAATTAAATACGTGAAATGAATGAATGATGCAAACCCACACGGAAAAAGAAAAATGATTCCAAGGCCTTTCGTGTATTCAGAAGTACACCTCGTCAGGGAATGAAGGGAGAAGGCGAGATGACAAAAATATATACAACTGGACAGAAAAACCAAAAAGATTAGCACATGATTAACGAGAGTTGATTAGAGGCAAAAGGTATTTTAACAGGATATTGTCAATTTTATACCTTCCCGCACTGTTATTGAAATTATTTTAAAATGGATAAATGCACATTCTAAAATATTCCTTTCAATTATATCTGTGTTTTTAACAAGCGCTTTAAAACTATCCCACTTGATACTATGATTACATCTATACATATGGTTAAAAAATGCATTAGAATTATTTGCTGTTCTACACGCATATTTATGCTGTTTTATCCTAATATCTAACTTTTTACCCGTTTGACCTATATATATACTGAGTCACATTGTGTATATCCGATCGAATACACACATTATCCAGGCTATTCCTTATTAGGCATGATTTAACAGTATTATTATACTTAAAGACTACATTGCTACCAATTGCTTTAAGTAAAGTCGGAAGATATTGAAAATTTATATGGTAAATAGCATGGATCTTATTGACAAACTGAAGTTTCCTAATGACCCTAATTTCAAACTGGTAAGTTTTGATGTATGCTCGTTATTCACAAAAGTCCCTGTTGATGACCTACTTGATTTTTTAAAAGATAAGATCTCTGAATATTCTTTCCTTGTTCAACACAACACTCTTATTGAGTTAATTAAACTTTGCGTCAAAGATTGTAAATTTCAGTTTGAAAATAAGTTTTATGCTATGCCGTTTGGATTGGCGATGGGAAATTCTCTCTCACCGGTATTAGCTAACTTATATATGGAATTTTTTAAAGCAGAATTTTGCCTACTATTGTTAATTTTAACCTTGTTTGGTACAGGTATATGGATGATATTTTATGCCTTTGGCCTAATAATTTGGATGTTGACATATTTCTTGGAAGTCTCAACAATTTAGTCCCATCTATTAAGTTCACGGTTGAAAAAGAAAATGATGGAAGCTTATCTTTTATGGATCTAAAAATTCGGAGATGCTTTAATCAGTTCGAATTTGAAGTATATCGTAAGCCTACTAATAATAACTTATGTGCATATTTATTCTGACCATCATCCCTCGATTAAATCTTCTATTTTCCCTGCTATGTTTCTTAGAGCATTGAGAGTTGTCAGTCCTGAATTTTTAGATTCCGAGTTATGCAATATCAGGAATAATGGTACTAAATTATGTTACCCTATTTTATTTTTAGATAACTACCTTAGGAAAGCCAAGAATAGGTATTATATGATAATAGTGTAACTTTAAAGGAATTTGAGCATAAAATATCCTTAGCCTACCTTACCATGTAAATTTTCAATATCTTCCGACTTTACTTAAAGCAATTGGTATCAATGTAGTCTTTAAGTATAATAATACTATTAAATCACGCCTAATAAAGAATAGCCAGGATAATGTGGTTGTTTTTGCGTATTCGATCGGATGCAGACAATGTGACTCAGTATATATAGGCCAAACGGGTAAAACGTTAGATATTAGGGTAAAATAGCATAAATATGCGTGTAGAACAGCAAATAATTCTAATGCATTGTTTAACCATATGTCTAGATGTAATCATAGTATCAAGTGGAATAGTTCTAAAGCGCTTGTTATAAACAGAGATATAATTGAAAGGAATATTCTAGAATGTGCATTTATGCATTTTAAAAATAATTTCAATAACAGTGCGGGAATGTATAAAATTGACAATATCCTGTTAAAATACCTTTTGCCTCTAATAAACTCTCGTTTATCATGTGCTAATCTTTTTGTTTTTCTGTCCCGTTGTATATATTTTTGTCATCTCGCCTTCTCCCTTCATTCCCTGACGAGGTGTACTTCTGAATACACGAAAGGCCTTGGAATCATTTTTCTTTTTCCTTGTGAGTTTGCATTAATTATATATATATATATGTTAGCGCAGAAGCCATGAGTCAAGGAGCCAGAGAAGATGAATCTTTTCCGTTCTTTGGCCGTCACTATTTTTTAATAAAAATTACTTTTTCAGTTAAAATTTCATAATTTATGCAATGATGACCCTTTGACTCCTAACTTTTGCGCCACTCTCATAGCCTAAATCTCCAAGTAGCTCCAATAGTAAGCCACATGTTTTACCAATTAAGTTGAAATTTGTAAATAAGTCGGATTTTCTTTTAAACCTACTTTTTTGAGGTTAGGTTAAGTTATGTTGGATTAGGTTAACAAGTTAATCTAACCTAACCTAAAACAAATGTGTGTAAAGTCTGAGGAAACATAAAAGACGACTTATTTGACTTCGAAGTCTTTGAATTAAAATCCTAACAGCGGTGAAATTCGAAAAAATAATCATTGTATAAGGTAAAAACACATTTTCTCTAAACTTTCTTATAGAACCTTCCAACTTCAGTACAAACGAAAGTGATTAAAAATTTGAGAATACGAAATATATAACCTGTTCGACCTACTGGGTAAAGAATGGTCACGGACAAACATTTACACAAATATTCGACCAACTTCGACATTTATGACATTATATATATATATATATATATATATATATATTATATATATATATACACACACACGAGTGTATATATAACCTCGTTGCTGTTTCGTGCGTTGGTCTCTCTACACACGAAGGTCAAGCTAGTGGCACCGCCTCTAGGTCTGGCTTGGTGGAGGAGCGAGTTGCTTTCTTGCACTCTCCACCGTATATAGCTAGGTACACCCGGCTCATCTGGTACCGTCCTGAGCCAGGCATCTAGTCTTTTCTTGAAGATTTTAAATTTGACCCCTGTAACGTTTCTGAGGTCTTTTGGAAGCTGGTTAAAATGTCTTAGCCCCCTGAGACAACCAAGCTATTTTCCTTCAGTGTCGAGGAGGTCCCTTGTGGGGCCTTTAATTTGGGAACACTACACATTCTGTCTTTCCTATTTTCCAGTGTTGTTTGAATGGTAATTGGGTTTAGTTCTAGGTTTGGTACCAGTTTTTCGATTATTTTCCATATGTAGATTATGGTGTACCTCTCTCTTCTTCTTTCCAGGGAGTACAGATTTAGTTTACGTAGTCTTTCCCAGTAGTTGAGTTCTTTGCAGCCATCAGTCTTGGCTGTGAAATGTGTCTGCGTTTCTTCTAGTTTATTAGTTTCTTCCTTTCTATATGGTGACGTCAAAACTGGGCAGTATTCAAGTTTTGGTATAATCAGTGTTTTTAGCAGGGGAATCATTACTGTCCTGTCCCTTCTTTTGAACTTTCTTAGTACCTGTCCCGCGACTCTTTTTGCTTTATTTATCGCTATCTGATTTTGTGTTTCGAATTTCGCATCATCGGTCATTATTACCCCCCAGATCGATCGCTTTCGTGCTTCTCTGAATTTCCTATCCATCTGGAGCAGTGCTTCTGAAACTTTTTCAATGCTGTTCAGTCTAGGGGAGGTCGAAACATATCAAAAATCGAGTTTCTCCAATTCCACAGTATGCACGTAGTTGGAAATGATGATCTCAACATCTTGTAAAAAAATGAGTAGGCTATATGCGACCCCCCTTACCCCTTCCATAGTATCCCCCCCATTTTACTCTCTCCACAGATATAAACCGCAAATGTGACAATCATGCATTATATTAAGTCTTATTAAGTAGATTAGATTAATTTGGATAGATTATTTAGATAGAGTTTTAGATAGATTGAATAGATTACATAGATTAATTTAGATAGATTAGATGAATTATATAAATTATTGTCACGTTTTTTGTTTAGTTTCAGATTATTTTCAGATTGTTTATGATTGAATGAGTTATGATTTAATTCCGAATGAGTTATATTAAATTCAGATTGAATGATTCAATTGCTAGAACTTAACAATTAGTTTCTTGTTATTAATGCTACTAGGCCTAAATAAGTGAAATCATGGCGACAAGAAGCAAAACGCACAATTCAACATTTGGTCACCCTGCAGAATTTCCACTTTCAATGACTCCTTCAAAGGCTGACGTATTTAGGCATTATTTATTGGTAAGAAAACGAGAAGAACTGATTTCGAAAGGTTCTAGAACAGCAAAAGACTGTTACAGAATTATCACTAAAGATGTGGAAGCCATTTGGGAGAAGTTTTCCTTTCCACATACAGGATTTGAAGGAACAGCTATAAAAGTTGAACGATTGACAGAATCTGCAGCAAAGCTAAATAAAGTACCATTAAAACAAAGAAACAACAGTTTTCAGCAGAAGGTGAAGACATTCGATGAAATGTTTGATATTTGCACTTGTACTTGTTACGATAAAAAAATCAGTCGAACGGATTGCAGATGTGATATTAGAGTTCCAATGATTGAGTGGGAGTCTTTTGTGGGACAGAAACAAAGAAAAAACAAATTAGGACCAATCGACAGAGTAACGACTTCCGCAAGAAAAAGGACTCACGATAGAGTTAAAGGATTAGAAAGAAGAGCCAAGATAAGCCTAGATATGACTGTCGCCTCAACCAGCAAACTGGACCCTTTACATATTATGGAAGATGAGAGCATGGAAATTGATGATGACAGTGACGATATTGACTTTGTTCCAGATTTTGAGCTGAGAGAAAACCATCAGAACAGAATTATTTATGATAACTTAACAATAATAGCAGATAGATACCGTGTAAGTTACAGAGCTGCTGCAGCTATAGTAAATGCAGCTTTGAAGGATATGGGAATATTAGACGAAACCAATATGTTGGATAGGAAAAAAGTGGAAAGAGAAAGAATACGTGTGGGTAAAAAGAACATAATCAAAGTGAAATCAGAGAACACACAGATTGAAGGCATCGGATTTGATGGTAGAAAAGATCAAACTACGACAAAGAAGGGAATGGAGTACGAAGAACATTATGTAATAGTCAAAGAACCTGGTGATGTTTACATGGATCATATAGCTCCAGATAACGGAACTGCTTGTTGTATTGCAGATGAAATAATAACTTTTATAGTTGATTCTAATAGCAAAGAATCCCTCAAAGCTTTGCTATGCGATGGCACCCCAGTGAACACTGGCAAGATTGGCGGAGTGCTAAAATTGATTGAATTATATCTGGACAGGCCGGTACAATGGCTGATTTGCCTTTTGCATGCAAACGAACTGCCCTTCAGGCACGTATTTGAAGCAATTAATGGAAAAACTTCGGGACCAAACACCTTCAAAGGTTCTCTTGGAAATAAACTCAGAGAGGATTTGACCAAACTGGATATAGTTGATTATACCCCTGTAGAGGGCAACATTAAAGAAGTTTCGGCTGATATTGTTAAAAGTTTCAGCAGTGACCAAAAATATATGTATGAAATGTGCATTAGCATACAATCTGGACGCATCTCACAAGCGTTAGCCACCAGATCCCCAGGTGCCCTCCATCATGCAAGATGGCTAACACGAACAAACAGGATCCTGCGCTTATATGTCTCTACACGGAATCCAGACAAAAACATGCAAGACCTAGTAAAAATTATAATGCTGGTTTACGCTCCAGGCTGGTTTTGGATAAAGTCTCATCCAACGGCAAATGAGGGAGCATCTAATTTTTGGTATCTCATGCACTTGCTTAAAGGCTTAGATAAAAAGCATCGGATGATTATGGAGCGCGTCCTCAGAAATAACGCCTATTTTGCCCACCCAGAGAATATCTTACTCTCAATGATAACAGACACAAGAAGAGAGGTCAGAGAGCTGGCTCTTCAGCACATCATTCGAGCAAGAACTAGGAGCACCAATGCGAGAAATTTTGAGCTGCCAAAAACACTGAACTTTGAAGCAGACGATTATCCTAACATGATCGACTGGGACAACGAAACCATCACCCCTCCACCTATTTTACAGAATTTGACAAATGATGATCTTAAAGTTCGAAATGAACCACTTCAGCTTATTCCTTTTCCCTGTCACAGCCAGGGAGAGAACATGCTGTAAATGTGGTAACAGAAGCATCACAAGATAGAATTGGTTACGAAAACAGACATAAATTTATTTTGAATGTACTGGAGTCGAGAAAAAAGCTACCTGTGTTCCAATGGAAAGGCCAGTGGTGTCAGTAATTTACGATTTAAATTTCTTAAGGTGAATATTTTGGTTTTAATATGCTTCAATTAAATTTCTTAAGGTGAATATATATATATATATATATATTATATATATATATATATATATAATATATATATTATATATATATATATATATATATATAACTTACTTTAACTTTACTTATATCATTATTTACTTTAATCTTTGTTATTTATCGTTTTTTTATTCAAAGAATTGTTTTCAATTTCATTTCAATTTAAAAAAAGGGGGGGGCATATGCAAGAGGGTAAAGGGGGGTGGCGCATAGCAGTGTAATTACAGTATGTTGTTTAGGGGCCCAAAGGAAACTCAGTGTGTAGAATAAGAATACAAAATTTCGGCCCCCCCTACTGTTCACCCTTGAATCATTATCACAATTTCATTCATCCCTGACTTCACCTCCTTCAGATTTGTTACTTTTCCAATTCGCGACAAAAACTAATTTCTTAAGTGTTTCCTTTTTTTTGTATTTTTACCACCTGAACAAAACAGAAAAACAATGAATGACAAGCATCAAACACCAAGTAACATTTTTAAATCATGTTTTGAACAGGGGGTGGGGTGTTCCTACATTCCCATGACAAGCTTCTCAAAGCGGGGCCCGATTCCCTTCTCCAAAGCGCCCCGCATCACCGAATGAACGTCGAGGAGAGAATTGTATTTCTTGGTTTTCATTTCTACCAAAGTCGAAAACCCTTGTTCAGACAAGTAAGTAGTTGCCATCCTCACTAGTACTACTCGAAGGCCCTTCATGGCAATTGATTCGTATTCAAGAAAATCGAGCAATCCAACCCAATAGTCTCCAGAGTAGGAGTAAGTTTCAAAAGATGCTTTTTGCCCGAAGTCATGGTGAAGTTCCATCAACACCTCCGTGATCTCCCCGACATCCGCCCGCTTGACGTGGCTGGTGATGAAAGGATTAACAATCCACATTTGATTCTCCATGGTCTACGCATCCTTCTGGGGAAAATATGCCTCGAAATTGCTAGAAAGCAACTGCAGATGGTCGGAAATGACGCTCATCAATAATTCCTCTAGATAAGGTTGTTTTTCTTCCCATTCTCTATCTTTGAGGAAGTTTTCCAAATGAGAAAAGTTGGAAAAATTGTCTTCTTGGATGTTAGCAAGGCACACAAAGAAATCTTCATTTTCATGGCTTCTGTCTTCCCAAGAACGTTAAAAACGTGACCTCCTTTACCCTGAAGTGACAAGTTGAGCTGGTTCAAGTGATCGAAAATCGATGCCATGTATGCCAATTTGGCCAGCCAGTAATCGTCGTTGAAATGCATTGCTTTCGCGTCCCTTTCTTCAGTAAAAAACACATACAGCTCATTTCTCAGAGCCTAGACTCGTTCAAGGACTCTTCCACGCGACAACCATCGAACCTCAGAATGCAGGAGGAGAGTCTCGTAGTCAGCAGACATATCCTTGCACAGCATTAAGAACAGCCGACATTTCTCCGCATGCGGGCGAATAGAGTTGACAATTTTCACCACGTCTTGCAACAGCTCTTGCAGTTTATTCTTCTCCTGTTTATTGCGACAGGAGTTCAGCTTCTTTGCCGCCAATGCTTCACGGTGCAAAGAACATTGTAAAGAAGCACATTTGGGGGATATTTCTTTGATGCGAGTGGTGACTCCTCTTTTACTTCCCATCATGGCTGCAGCACCATCCGTTGTCACAGCAACACATTTGTTCCAAGGTATATTTACACCTCGCACTAAATCGTCGAGCTTGGAGAAACTGGCTTTACCTGTTGTTTCAACTCCGACTGGCAGGCAAAAGAGATAATGCTCAACAATTTTTTTCAGCTTTCGGGCCGGGAAACGGCAATACGCAATGAGTTGTGCATCGTTCTTTACATCCGTTGATTCATCAAACTGTAGAGCGAAAAATGGTGCTTCCAGCAATTTTTCCATCAGCTGTTGCTTCAGATCATGCTATGACTGTAAACGTTTCATAGATTAGGTTAAGTTTGGTTAGGTAAATATACCATAGATAAAAACAGGCTCTCCCAGTACTAGGAATCTTACCGAGGTCTGCTCCTGACTATCCAAGTTCTAGCAGGCAACTGACAGAGGACAGCTGCTAGTCTGTCCACTTCACATATTCTGTTCCTATTCATTTCATGTCTCAGCTACTAGTCCTGGTGTCCACCTCAGATTTTCATGATTTTAGGTGTTTTAGCAATAATAAAGGATTACTGGGTACATATGGTAGTCACTAATGATCTTGGAAATAATAATAATATTGCAACCAGGAATTATCAGTTCTTGCATAATAAGAATTAAAAGTTAACATTTCATATCACTGGCAGTAAGCCAGCGTACACAGATGCCACCTACTCTACACTTACACAATTGCCAGTTTCAAACCAGTGCAAAAACCTTAAAAATTCAAACTCGTTTAACTCATTCACCCTTGTTGCTTCATTCACCCTTCATTCACCCCTCGAGTTCCATTCACCCCAACAAAAATTTCATTCACCCTTGGGTGAATCATTCACCAGTTTCAGAAGCACTGATCTGGAGCATAATATGCAGTCTGTTTAAGTTCCTCTTTTCTACGATATCTCAAGAGCTGAAATTTCTCGGTATTAAATGTCATGTTGTTGTCTTCTGACCATTTGTGTATTTTGTTCGTGTCCCTCTGCAAGGCCACCACTTCATTTACATCGCTGATTTTTCTGCTCATCTTTGTATCGTCTGCAAAGGATGTTACTATACTGTTGCTGTTTGCTCCGCTATCTATGTCTGTTAGCATGATAATGAACAGGAGTGGGGCCAGTACTGTCCCTTGTGGTACTGAGCTGCGTACTTCCGATTCTGATGATGATATACCTTGAATTTTGATGACCTGTAGACGTTCTCTGAGGAAGTTGTAGATCCATTTTTCCACTTTGCCTGTTATTCCCATATATTTAATTTTATGTGCTATTATACCGTTATCATATTTGTTGAAAGCTTTAGCAAAATCTGTGTATATGACATCGTAGTTGTCACTGCCTTCAAGTTCATTTAGGATATTGTTGTAGTGTTCTATTAGTTGTGATAGGCATGATCTACCTGATCGGAATCCGTGCTGATTTTCGATGAATCTTTCCAGTGTCTCCAAGAAATCACAAATTTCCTCTCTAATTATTCTTTCAAATACTTTGGTGAGGTGGGACGTCAATGACACTGGTCTATAGTTCTTTGCTTGAGATCTGTCCCCTCCTTTATATATAGGGGCAATGTTTGCTCTTTTCAAGATGCTCGGTATTTCCCCAGTGTCTAGGGATCTTCTCCACGTCCAGTATAAAGGTGTAGCTATTTCATTTTTACAGTTTTTAATCAGTAATGCGTTCCAATTGCCGGACCTGCAGCTGAATGTGGTTTTATTTGTCCTCTAGCTCTCGCTACATCTTCTGGGGTAAAATCAAAGTCTGTTATACACTCTCCTTGCAATTTCTCTTCAAAGAATGCGTCTATGTCAGGTATCGCTTTGTCACTTTTTGGGGTACTGAAAACTGATTCATACTGGGCTCTCAATGTTTCAGACATTTCTTTTGGATCGTCGGTTAGTTCATTATTTCTCTTCCTTAAGGGCCCAATAGCGGCGCGCGGTTTTGTTTTCCTTTTCGCATAGCTATAGACGTATTTTGGATTTTCCTTTATTGCTTCTACCGCCTTTTCCTCTTCCCTCTCTGTATGGTCCTTAATCAGGGCTTGTATTTCCCTTTTGATATCCTCCAGTTTTTCTTGTATTACTTTCCTGGCATTATCTCCGCAGTTGGCTAACTTCGCCTCCACTCTCTTTCTTTTGCGGAATATTCTTCTTTTTTGCCTCTCTAGCCAGCTCGTCTTTCCTTTTCGCTGTGATTTCGGAGCATATTTTTTAAAAATTCTCAGCGTTTTTTCTCCCAAGGTTGTTAACATTTCTTCAGTTGTTTTATTCTCTAAAACTGTTCTCCACTCTATTTGGGCCATGTGCGATCTGATTGCTTCCCAATTTATAGTCTTGGGGTTTAAGTTAAAGGCCCCAAATTTGCTTCTTTCCTCAATATGTGTACTGTCTTTTAATGATGTCGTCATTTTTGTTGATATCTCGATTAAGTTGTGGTCTGAGATAATGGTTGGGGTTATTTTTATATCAGCAATCAAGTTCGTGTTATTCGTGAATACCACATCTAGGCAGTTATTTTTTCTGGTATTTTCTGTTATCTCCTGTGTCAGCATAAACTCATTTGTGAGAGCCATCAACATTTTTGCTTGCTCCTGGTCTTTTCTTGTGCCCCCTTGTCCTGGGGTATATATATATATATATATAATATATATATATATATATATATATATATATATATATATATATATATATATATATATTCCTATCCACCTTTTTGTATTTTATAAATGGGAAGTTAAAGTCCCCACAGATCATTATATTGGGGGATGGAGGATTTATGGCCTTTATTAGCTTTCTGATGTCATCAATGGCCTACGAGAATTTTTCGGTTGGGGTGTTTGGAGGTCTATAGATGAATATTAGTATCACGCTTAGTTTTTCTATTTTCACTGCTAGGAGTTCCACAAAGCTGTTTGATTTACTTATTATCGTCTCTGTCATATGACCTTCATGTACATATATAGCACAGCCACCTTTACGTCTCATTGTTCTATCCGCTCTTAGTAAGTTGAAGCCCTCTATATTTATCTCTTTCTTATCAAAATAATGTTCCGCAGTTTTCACAATTTTCTTGGCAATCTTTAAGATGAGTTTCTGTGAGGCATGCGATGTCCGCCCTTGTTTCGTCCATAAATCCTTTCAGGTGCGAAACTTTGTTGAGTGATTGGTTAGGTCTTATTCCTTGAATATTAGCCAGGACAATATTTATGTTCTTTGTTTTTCGTTACCCCTTGTGCATTTTAAGTTCGTTTTCCTTCGGTATCGCTTGTTTTGTTTCCCTATGATCCTCCGAGAGAGATCCGCCTACCTGTTCTGGTAGCTTCTTGCCCGGAAGCGGTTTGGCTCGGGGATTTCCAGCTGTGTGAACTGCATGCGTTGGATGACGTTTAGCAGCCGTATCGTGTCTGCGATGTTGAAAAAATTTTTGTTCGCTTATTGTGTTCCTAGTGTTATTGTTCTTCCTATTATCATTTAAATTTTGTCCTTTGTTCTTTGGATCCGTCGGGAGATGTTGATAGTAGCATTTTTGTCCGTATTTGCAGGTTCCATATTTTGCGTAAGTCCTGCAGATGTCCGGGTGGTAGAATTTGCATCTGTCTCCAAATTTACAATGCCCATTATTATAGAAGAAATTGCATATTGGGGGACGTTCATATACACACATTGTCCTCTTTTAAATCTGCAATTATCTTTTGTATAATATCTGCATATAATTCCTTCCCCATATTTACTCGTGGCCTTTGTTTTTTGCTCCTTATTGGGAGACACTTTCATTCCGTTTTCTTGATTGCCCTCTTGTCTTTTCCTATTCGTGGTATTCCTATTCGTGTTAATGTCCTTCGTTGCCCTTATACTATCTGTTGTCTTTGTACTCTCTTTCGACTACGTGGTTTCGGCCTCGCCTTTCTTCGTTTCTTCTATTTTCCTCTGTTCTTTATTCCCACTTTCCTCTTGCATTTTTTCTCGTAGTCTCTTTCTGCTTTTATATATATATATTATATTTATATATATATATATATATATATATATATATATATATATATATATATATATATATATATATATATATATATATATATATATAAGTTATATATAATATATATTTACAATTACAAACACGGTTAGGTAGACAAATCATGAGTAGATCCTAGGGTCTTTGCTGGTCTGAAACATTATAACATTATATATACAGTATATATAAAAGTTACGTTCGCTCCTACTCAGTAATATCTTTTCTTTTGTATCACTTTCCTCCTACACGGAAAATAGCTAATACTTTGTTGTAAATTTTTTTTGGTTCAATTTAGGTTAGGTTAGGTTACATTAACCTAACCTAACGATACCTAACCTAAAATAAAATAAAACAAAAAAAATGGGTGTGTAAAATCCCGAGGTAGCATGAAATAGTAGTAATTTCAGTTCGTTTTTTTTTAATTAAAATCCTAACGCCAGTCAAATTGAAAAAAATAAAAGACATTACATGTAGGAGCTAATGTAACTTCAGTGACTATCCACGAAAATGTAGGAGGACTTTGCCGATTTTGGAATAATATATATATATATATATATTCCAATATATGTGTGTGTGTGTGTGTGTGTATATATATATATATGTTCCACCCTGTGTGTATGTATAATTGTATATATATATATACAGGGTGGCACAAAATTCAGGACAGAGGAACTATGCTTTTCAATGCAAATATGTATGTATATTTGCATTGAAATAGCATTGTTCCCTTGTGTCCTGAATTTTGTGTCAGTGTGTGTGTGTGTGTGTATGTATGTATGTATGTGTGTATATATATATATAAAATTTTGTTTCAATTTATTCTTGACGATGGAATTTATGTGCAGTCAGTAATAGATCCTTTTGTTCTGTAATGAATTTTGTTTACAAGAAATAAAATGCACCACACGTGTTGTCGCCTACTATTCGTTTGGAACAATATTTATTCCAAAAGCGTGACAATGAATACCAAAGGTAATCTGTATTTAGATTTAAAATTACAATAACTATTTTGTATTGCATCCAGGAATACAAATTTAGCTAACAAGACGAAGAACAAGCGGTGATTTTCAAAGCCGTTCTTTTTTTCAGTACGAGTGTCCTAAAACTCCCAATTTTTTTCTTGTTCACTCACTCCTTACGAGCGATAGATTGGTACTTCTGGGACACCCTGTACATATGATGTAGTCAGAATAAATTAACGGAAGACAAGTTCATCAAACAGTTAGTACGAGGAAAGAATCGTTTGACGTTTTAAACTGCGTTTCTTTTGATCGTTGCAGTTGCAATTAAGAATTCATTAAAAACATTTACATTCTGAAAAACGTTATTCTGTAGTTTCCAGGTTTACTTTGCATACGAGAAGAATTAAAAAACTTAAAAATAGCTCCTGGTTCATCTTCCAAAGTTAAATGTTATTCTACATATGAAGAGCTAATTTCCAAAAGTTACTACGATAAAAGTTACTACGTTAGCTGTATGAAGTATTTCATTTACAATTCCACTTTATGCATTTCCTGAAATGCAAAACATGCATAGCTACCATGCAAATTACATTAAATATCGAAGGTGACGTTTTTGGCAAATTTTTTTAATGTCAGATTTTGAGAACTTTTTTCTGTGTGCTTGTTTGTTTGTTCGCTTGTGTTTGTATTTGTTGATTTGTTTGCAAATATGTGTGTGTGTGTGTGTGTGTGTGTGTGTGTGTGTGTGTGTGTGTGTGTTTGTTTATCGACTGGATTGTGTGTATTTGTATTTATCGACTGGTTTGTGTGTGTTTGTATTGGAGTATATCAGAACATAAATATGCCATTAAAAATCATTTAATAGTTGATGAAAGCACTTAATTATAGCGTAAGATTTACAGTACATGCCTAAACTTCGTCAGCTTAATCTGCTTAACGATTTTCTCGTGTTTCAGCAGTTTTGCTACAGATGTGAGGGTTAGAGAGCAACAATTAAAGTGATGTTCAGTGTTCACATAATTCATAATTAACACTGCCCTGCCCTGAGCTGTATGAATTGTTTAGAAAATTATAGTATTTTAGTAAATCCCATAGTATGTGAGTTAAGATACGAGGGGCGGTCAGAAAATAAGTTTACACGGCGTATAATTTCGTAATTGAAGGACCTACATTGATTATGTTTGTATCAGGTGAATTCGTTAATCATTGCTGGCAACACTGCACGTCGATTCGGCTGCCATCTACCGTACATTGGTTATATGAGTCAGTTGAACATGGCGGCTCGACTGGAACAGTGCCCTGCCCTACGGAACAGTTCAGGACGTTTACGCTTAATGGCCGCTCGTAAACGTTCCAGTGTTGAACAATATGCAGCTGCATTGATTGTTGTGCCTTTTTGCATGAAGTCTGCGAGCAAAACGCCTTTGTGGTCCCAAAACACGGTAACCATCACTTTGCCAGCGGACCTCACAATCTTGAATTTCTTTGGTCGCGGGGACCCAGGGTGTTTCCATTCCATGCTAGCACGTTTTGTTTCCGGAGTACGGTGATGAACCCACGTCTCGTCTCTTGTGACAATGCGCTCGAGAAATTCTTGACCACTGACAGACTTGGAATATCGTTACAGAAATGACAGGGCACTGTTCCAGTCGAGCCGCCATGTTCAACTGACTCATATAACCAACGTACGGTAGGTGGCAGCCGAATCGACGTGCAGTGTTGCCAACAATGATTAATGAATTCACCTGATATAAACATAATTAATCAATGTAGGTCCTTTAGTTACGAAATTATACGCCGTGTAAACTTATTTTCTGACCGGCCCTCGTACAATGCATAATTTCTATCTGACACGCCAGGATTGATAGGAATGTGACGGAGGTTATTGTACTCAAACGCTTCTATTCATATGAGAAATGTACCCCTCTCATATGACTAAAAGGGCATCTATATTTCCAATTATGGTTGGTTTGCTATGAGTTTCATACGCGTAAGCATCTGATTTTATTTCAAAATTGAAGTAATGTACATTTTTTTTTGTTTCAGATTTGGATTAAATATGTCGAGAGTTCGTAATAATACACCTATAGTAATTCATTCTGTTATATATGCGGACGATTTACTACTTCTAAACAAAGGCAAGAAATCACCGTACAAGTACGAAAGCATTACTACGCCTACTTTGGCTGTAAGATCGGCGACCAGGACAAGGTTTTGGCTGCACATTATGTTTGTAAGTTATGTGTAGAATGTTTGCGTCAGTGGGATTGTGGGAAGAAGAAGGAAATGCCTTTCGGCATCCCCATGATTTGGAGAGAATCGAGAAATCACTATGACGATTGCTACTTCTGCATGACAAACTTAGCTGGATATAATAATAATAAAAATAAGCTGCACATCACATATACGAGTACTCCATCAGTTATCCTCCCTGTCGTTGCCGAAGCCGTCTCTTAATTTTGAAAATTTTGATTCAGGTGTAGACATCTCAATAACAGCAGAGTCATGTTCAGACGAAGAATATAATGTAGTCACCAAAATTGATAAGTCAGAGTGATCTCAATGACCTAGTAAGAAATTTAGCATTACCGAAAGATTCGGCAGAACTTCTGGAATCAAGGCTCAAAGAATGGAATCTACTCGCTCTTTCGACAACATTCTACTGGTACAGACATCGTGAAAAAGATCTCATCAATTTTTTCTCGACTGAAGGATCACTGGTTACTGAAATGATATAGTAGGTCTGGTAAAGGCGATGGGCAAAGACTACCAACCATGTGACTGGCGCCTATTTACTGATTCCTCAAAGCGAGGTTTGAAAGCTGTCTTATTGCATAATGGAAAAAAAGTTGCCTCTCTGCCTATAGGGCATTCAGTTCATTTGAAAGAGACTCATGGAAATCTTTCACTTCTTTTAAACAAGATAAACTATGAAGAACACAAATGGTTTGTTTGTGGTGATCGTAAGGTAATCGACTTTCTTTTAGACCAACAGGCTGGCTTTACAAAATACACAAGCTTTTCATGTCTGTGGAATAGCAGAGACAGGGAGGAACACTATGTGAGGAAAGAATGGCCTCAGAGAAAACAAATTACTCCAGGACAAGCAAACATTATCGCTAATCCACTGGTAAATCGTAACAAGATACTGTTACCGCCATTCCACATACTGTAAAGCTTGGATTAATGAAAAATTTCATCAAAGGTCTCAACAAAGAAGAATCTAGATACCAATTTTTATGTCAAAAATTCCCTCATATTAGTCATGCTAAGCTGAAGGAAGGAGTGTTCGTCGGTCCTCAAATAAAGTAACTCTCAAGCGATCCAGCATTTGAAGCTGCATTGGCAGGTCATAAAAAAGATGCTTGGCTAGTTTTTTAGACTGTTGTGAACAACTTCCTTGGTAACAGGAAATCTGATGACTACTGTACAAAGAAATAGTTAAAGACATGATCCGAAAATATCGTTTGCTGGGATGTAACATGAGTGTTAAGATACACTTCCTTGACTCTCATCTTGATTTTTTCCTGAAAACTTAGGCGCGGTAAGCGAGGAGCAGGGAGAAAGATTTCACCAGGATATTTCAGAAATGGAATGGAGGTGTCAGGGAAGATGGGATGTTCGAATGATGGCAGACTATTGCTGGAGTCTAAAGAGAGATGTACCAAAATCAGTAAACCGGAGAACATCGACGAAAAGGAAGTTTCTTTAGCTACTGACTGCTCTGAAAATTTCAATGCGTTACTGTTGATGAATGGTTGGTTTAGTTATTCACAATTTTTATATATAAATACTGTATCTTACTTAAATCCGTATCTACATGTATTTTATATATATATATATATAATATATATATATATATATATATATTATTATATATATATATTTAGTGTGTATATATATGTAGTAATAATGTGAGTATGTGTGTGTGTGTGTGTGTGTGTGTGTGTGTGTATAATATGTGTTTCTGGGCATGCATTACTACTGTAAAATGTTTGAATTGAATAACATATGCTATACGATTCGTCTGTTCTCTTATCTAACTGGTAACATTTTCTTATTTATACTTTACGTGTGATTGTGGAATATCTAGATGTGATAGAAAAAAACTAAATATACAGCTGAAAAGAGCATGCCTTTATTGCCTAGAATCACCAATTTTCATTGAAACAACTCTGAAAAGATTTGAATTAGCAGGGCGGTGTTATTGAATGGTTAATTCCTGTCGTATACCCTAAAAATATAAAGTCTACAGGATAATGTGTCACATAGTAACTATTTTTAAAGATATATATATATACAGGGTGGTGCAAATGTAGGTATACAGTAGTAATATAGTAGTAATAATAGCAAACTGCATGACGACTTTTGCACAACTATACATAGGGTGGGCAAACAAAAAGGGAGACCTCGAACTTTGGCTGTAAAATCTAAAGTTATAGTCAGATTTCAATATTTTTTTCACACCCCACAACTATGTAAATTTCCTATACGGTGAGCGGATTTCAAAGAAAACTAATGAAAATTACGGATTTATTGAACATTTCTTTATGCCACTGGAAATTCTCCATTTACACTATTCCTGCATTATCGGGTCGGCAAAAAAAAGGGAGACCTTTTAAATCCTTCATATCTCGGCAAATACGGTACATAGAACCATAAAATCTTAGTATATTAGTACTATGTAATTTTATGGTTTGTATGCCATCTTTTAGCGTCTCCTGTTTAATCGATTTTCTTGAGAAGCTTGTCCAAACCTCCAGCAGTTGGCTTACGTTAATTAAAATCGCTTTAATTATCGCAAGATTTTTCTGGAATATTCGCCATAAATCCAATTTCTCAGCTAAAATGCTAAAAGATGGCATACAAACCATAAAATTACGTAGTACTAACATACTAAAATTTCATGGTTCTATGTACCGTATTTGCCGAGATATAAAAGATTTAAAAGGTTTCCCTTTTTTTTTGCCGACCCGACAATGCGTAGTAATGTAAATGGAGAATTTCCAGTGGCCTAAAGAAATGTTCAATAAATCCACAATTTTCATTAGTTTCTCTTTTAAATCCGCTCACCGTAGAGGAGATTTACTTAATTGTTGGGTGTGAAAAAAATATTGAAATCTGACCATAACTTTAGATTTTACAGCCAAAGTTCGAGGTCTCCCTTTTTTTTTACCCACCCAATATATATATATATATAACCGAAGAAAATTTTAGAGAAATTAAAAACCCGCAACAGAATATAAAATAACATTTGAATAACGTTTTCAGCCCATATTATGTGTCGTTTACTCAATTCGGAAGAAAACAGGACAGCCAAAGTGGTCGCTGGTCGGGCTAAAACTGAATGAAATAACTAGAAACGGTAACATTTTTTTACAAAAAGACAACAATAAACTAAGGTTGTTGGTTGTAACCCTTCAGCCAGGAAATAAACTTTAAAATATTAAACGTAAAATGGTAAAACGTAAAAGGCACTTTATTAGTTAAAATTATTATCAGTGTTTTTAGAAGTCTAATACTTTTCTATTATAATTATTATAATTAATATAAGCAAGGACTTTATAATCATTAAAGTTAATATTATGTTGCGCAGATTGAATAGGATTAAGTAGTGGATTGTCAGCTTAAGCTGTATGCACAGAGCACTTACAGTACAGGGTGATTACAAATGATCTTCCCGATTTTAGACATTTATTATGAAAAAACCAACAAAGCTACGGCGAAAAGCAAGATATACAAATAAAGAAGAACTCAAAAAGTTTTATTTACAAACTATTGAAGTTCAATATGAGCTCCTTTGGTGGCTCTGCAGACATCAAAGCGGTGTTCTGTTTCCTGCCATACATTTTGTAGTATATCATACTAAACTTTTCTAACAGCCTCAAGTATCCTTCCCTTCAAATGTTCCAAGGTTGTTGCTATTGGTGGAACAAAAACTTCACTTTTGACATAGGCCCAGAGGAAGAAGTCAAGGGGGGGTTAAATCGAGCGAACGAGCGGGCCAAAGAATGGGCCGCCTCCACGCTCGATCCAACGATCAGGCAATTGCTCATTGAAGAATATTGTAACCTCATTGTGGAGATATCGGAAGAAATCGGTAACTGTCAATATTACAAATAAAAATTTCCTGAAATATTCGTTATTTGTATATCTTGCTTTTCGCTGTAGTTTTGCTAGTTTTTTCACAATAAATGTTTAAAATCGGGAAGATCAATTGTAATCACCCTGTATGTTGGTAAATCCGCTTGTGAATGTCGATACTATCGACAATATCTTTTTTAAGACAGTTATTACAAGGAATTGCATAAACTATAGCACCTTGGGATTTGATTTGATACTTTTAGTAATTCTTGGTAGAATTATTTTTTTAATCGTTTTGTTATTTTCACTGACTACATTTACTTCCTTTAATAAAAGATCATTAATTTCTTTAGATTTGGACGATTTTACGCTTAATATTTTAAAGTTTGTTTCTTGGCTCAAGGGTTACAACCAGCTACGTTAATTTTTTGGTTGTCTTTTTCAATTTTTTTACTGTTTTCCTAGTTTTTTATTTAGTTTGAGTGCGACCAACGAACACTTAGGTTGTCCCGTTTCCTTCCGAAATGAAAAAGGGTCCATTAAATGGGCTGAAAACAATATTTGGTTCTGATTTATATTTTCTTACGAGTTTTTATATATCTCTCTCTCTCTCATGAGAACATTGAGGCGTATGTCTGCCTGTGCAGGGAAGTGAAAGCGAAGGTTAGGCTAGCGAAACGTAACGAAGAACTCCAGGTGGCAAGCCTCTGCAGGGGGAACCCCAAGGAGTTCTTCAGTTATGTTAACACAGGTCCGGCGCCAGCCTATTTGGCGCCCTTAGCAGGACTGCAGCTGGCGCCCCCACCCGCCTCCCACTTCACGATTGGGTTTGCCCACAAAGTAATCAAGGTACCATATTGAAGAAACATTTGCCTTACACTGATCTATTTTAATTTGCTAATACATACATTTATTATAAAATTATAAAATCATTTCACAGTTCAAGAAAGTGTCATGACCAATCAAAACAGCGAGTAAAGCGAGGCATATGTAGTAACAAATCAGAACGCTCAAAAGTGCTAAAATATGCGGGCAAAAAGGACATATCTACTGTTTTTTCCAAGCAAGAAGGGCATATGTCACATAAAAACAGTTATTCGCTTATTGACGACTCCCGGAACTCATATTAAGCCGTAAATAAGCCGAGTCGCTTATTGACGACTCCCGTCTGTGCGCGCAACATTTTTAAATCGCTTATTTACGACTCCCGTCCCTAAAGGGTTAAAGGTCGTGATAGTGAAAGTTCTATAATGACCCAATAAGATGAATAAGTTAATTATGTAAATATCAGTCAAGCTAAACTGGTGTACATACGTCGTACAACCTTTCATCATTTGTCTATGCTTCTCA
The DNA here is from genome assembly GCA_023014485.1 of Bathynomus jamesi. Classification (NCBI taxonomy): domain Eukaryota; kingdom Metazoa; phylum Arthropoda; class Malacostraca; order Isopoda; family Cirolanidae; genus Bathynomus; species Bathynomus jamesi. The sequence goes on along the minus strand of JAJOZX010001992.1, from coordinate 513,431 downwards.
TTCCTTCATTATTTTTTTCATGTTGTTCTTACATAATACTATCAGACGTGCACAGGGCGGGAGGCGCTGGCGCCCCCCAGATCTTTGGCACCCTTAGCATTTACTAACCTCGCCTAATGGATGCGGCGGCCCTGTGTTAACAGTAGAAAGCCCATTACAAGCATGATAAAGGACCCCAGCGGCGCGCTGCGGACCTCCGACGCGGACATCGCTAATGTGCTGAATGAGTACTTTGCGAGAGTGTTCACCAGGGAGGACACCCGCGTCATCCCCGAGCCAGGTGTCAGGCGCGAAGGTGCTGGCCTAGATAGTGTTCGGTGTACCGCGACAGTCGTTGGCGATAGAATAGAGAAACTGAGCGCGTTTAAGGCTCCTGGGACAGACCAGTTCCTTCCCAAAGTGTTGCGTGAGGTGCGCAACCAGGTGGCTCCCCACCTAGCTACAGTCTTCAACAAATCGTTGGAGACGGGCCAGGTGCCTGGTGACTGGAGGGAAGCCACCGTGACCCCTATCTTTAAGAAACGGGATCACGAAAGTCCAGGGAACTATCGTCCCATTAGTCTCACTTCGGTTGTAGATAAATTATTAGAGGGGATAATAGCGGATAGGATCGTTGACCATTTGGATTCCTACAAGCTGCTTGGGGACTCCCAACATGGGTTTAGACGGCATAGGTCGTGTCTCACCAACTTGCTCGAGTTTTTCCACGTCATGTTGAGTGAGTATGATAAGAGTAGGGCGATTGATATACTTTATCTCGACTTTCAGAAAGCCTTTGATAAGGTGCCTCACCGCCGGCTAATGGCCAAAGTCCGCGCGCTGGGTATCGGTGGGGAAGTAGGTAGCTGGATTGAAAATTGGCTGAAGAATAGGCGGCAGAGGGTTGTAATTAAAGGGGCTAGCTCGGTTGGGCCTCGGTCACTAACGGGGTTCCTCAGGGTTCCGTTTTGGGACCACTGTTGCTTATCATTTACATAAATGATATCGACGCTGGTATCGTCAGTAGGATCGCCAAATTTGCTGATGACACCAAGCTTGGGGCCAATGTTGGGACGCCCGAAGCGATCGGGCAACTGCGTGCGGACCTACGTAGGATAGGAGAGTGGTCCGAAAAATGGCAAATGCCATTTAACCTGGGTAAATGCAAGGTGATGCACATTGGCTACGCCAATCCCAAGTCGGACTACTCCATGTTGGGGAGTAATATCGAGGCCACTGATTTGGAAAAGGGCTTGGGTGTGCTAATTAGCAGCGACCTTAAGTTTACCAAACAGTGGGTAGAGTTGGAAAAGAAAGCCCAGAAGCTGTTGGGTTATATCAGGAGACAATTTCGATTTCAGAACAAGGAGATTGTGCTCTCTCTGTACAATTCTCTGGTTCGGCCGCACCTGGAGTATGCTGTGCAGTTCTGGTCGCCCACCCTCAGGAAAGATATTGAGAGGCTGGAGCGAGTGCAGGCGAGGGCCACAAAGTTAATCCCTTCCGTTGGGCATATGGGGTACAATCGACGCTTACGCGCCGTGAATTTGTTTTCGCTGGAAACTCGGAGGCTGCGCGGTCAACTGATCGAGGTTGTCAAGCTCTTACGCGGGTTCAACGATGTCGATTTTAGAAGCATGTTAGTTTAAATGATAACTCAATTCGCAACAATGGTTGGAAGTTGGATTTAAAACGGTTTAGCACCAGTGTGTGTGGGAATTACTTTACTTATAAGATCTGTGACACGTGAAACAGGCTACCTTCAGATGTTGTGAACAGTTCTTCTGTGGATTTGTTCAAGAAAAGGTTAGACCAAATCTTGCACACTATTTGAGGGTGTATGAATTTTTCCCTGGCACCCGTTGCCATTGGTACCTCCTCGGTATGGGCCGCAAGGCCTTTTGAGGTCTCTCTCTCTCTCTCTCTCTCTCTCTCTCTCTCCTCTCTCTCTCTCTCTCTCTCTATATATATATATATATATATATATATATATATATATGGAAAGTTCCAACCGACTGGAAGTTAGCAAATGTAACACCAATCTTTAAAAAGGGTGATAGGGAAAATCCTTGTAATTACCGACCGATCAGAGTTTAACATCAGTTGTCGGCAAACTGTTGGAATCCATCATTACAAAACGTATTGTACTCGTATATCACCTTGAATCTAACAATCTAGTTTTTTATTCTCAACATGGATTTAGGCGACATAGATCCTGTCTGATGAACCTGTTAGGGTTTTTCCATAATATGCATACACTATACGATGCAAGTAGGACAATAGATAGAGTGTATCTCGACTTTCAAAAAGCCTTTGACAAAGTTCTTCACACGAGATTGATGGCTAAAATCAGAGGACTAGGAATCACCGGGCTCGTTTCCAACTGGATTGAGGATTGGTTACAAGATAGAAAGCAAAGAGTGGTAATAAATGGAGTGGCTTCGGAGCGGGCGCCCGTCACCAGTGGTGTCCCACAGGGTTCCGTTCTGGGTCCTTTACTTTTTATCATCTATATTAATGATATAGACGTAGGGCTTCTAAGTACAATCTCCAAATTTGCAGACGATACGAAATTAGGAAGTAGTGTAGATACTGAGGAGGACGTAAGAACGCTTCAGAATTATCTTGTCAGGTTGGGCGAATGGTCTGCTACTTGGCAGATGCCATTCAACTTGGACAAATGTAAGGTAATGCACACAGGTTATAAAAACCCGAAGACCGATTACTCTCTCTTGGGAAGGAATTTGACTGAGACCGATCTAAAGAAAGACTTAGGAGTCAATATTAGCAATGATATGAAACCGTCGAAGCACTGTGCAGAAGTCGAAAAGAAAGCCTTAAAAATATTAGGTCATATTAAAAGACAGTCCCAGTTTCGGAACAAGGAGACTGTAATGTCTCTTTATAAAGGCTACAAAATTGATCCCTTCAATGAGAATGCAAAACTACCAACGGAAATTGGAGCGCCTAAATCTGTTTACCTTAGAGACGAGGAGGTTGCGCAGTCAGCTTATTCAAGTCTTCAAGATGCTCAATGGAAAAGACAGGGTAGATTACAGAAACGTATTCTCACTTAATGCCAATCCGACAAGAAATAATGGGTTTAAACTGGAACTAGAGACATTTAGGACCTCTGTCTGAGGGAATTTCTTTTCCGATAAAATAGTTAATATCTGGAACCAACTTCCTTCAGAGGTTGTTTCCAGCCAAAGTGTAAATGTGTTTAAAAATAGGCTAGACAAAGTACTGAATACTCTCATGGTTTAAGACTAAAACATAACGTAACTCTGCAGGAGTTCGCTTGCACACTGCACAGTGTCTCTGTGATCATGCTAATTATAGAGCTTTTTATATATTCTCCACTTTCCTCTAAAATTTCCTTGGCTACTTTTCCAGGGTCAAGGTATTTTCTTCAACCTTTTTTCCGTACCTGCCTCTGGCAGGGAGGGAGCGGAGGGTGGGAGAGAGCCTTATACTTTTCTATCCAGTTTTCTACTACTGCTAGGATAGTTGAAAGAAAGATAAACTTGTTTAATAACAGGAACCTCCCAGAATGGACCGGAAGGTCTTTGAGGCTTCCTCTTGTCCTTGTAACTCCTTGTAACTCTCTCTCTCTCTCTCTCTCTGAGGCCCCAAGACTATTGGATTTTGCGGATAATTTATTTAGTTATTGTGTTGACAGTCCTACAGGGGTAATAATATACTAGATCTCATATTCACGAGCAAAGATGTGCTAGTCTCTAACTTGACTCTTGGTGAAACTTTGAGTGACAGCGAGTAACACCGATTCCAGTTGATCACCGAAGTTAAGCAACCCTAGGTTGGATAGTAATTGGATGGGAGCCCGTCCTCTGCGTCCAGACTATGTAACGATCCGTGGTTCGGATCCCACGTAAAACAGTAAGCTTTTTTTTATATATTCAAACTGAACTGAACCGAACATTTACGGATAAATATATAGTTTGATAGTTTTTTGTTTTAACATAAATAATTGTGAAATTGGACTATTTATTTTATTTAATTTGACCCTTAAGCTTTAGGCTTTAATGGGCTCTTAATTACAAATAAAAGTTATTAATACATAAATCATGAATAAGAATTATTAATTAGCGTATGTATTACTCTTAAGTTGTTGGTTATTATTATTATTATTATTATAGATACAGAACAAATACAAAATCATTATTGAAGGTATGATACCAATACTATACAAAGAATCTGATTTAATTGTGAGAACCCCCAACCCTCCTAATATTCTTGGGAGGTAAAGTCTAATTATGCACTGATTTTGTAGGTCTCCTCCGTCATATGAACTTAGATGTTGCGAAGGAGGTTATCATATCATATTGCATTTTTTGAGTGACAGCATGCACAAAAGGTTGGATTTCTCTAAAACATACTCTCTAGTGTACGGTTTCTACGTGTGCGTAACGTAATTGTCGAGTTAGTTTATATGTTCTCCTCTTTCCTGTAAAATTTCCTTGGCTACTTTTCCATGGGCAAGGTATTTTCTTCAACCTTTTTCCGTACCCGCCTCTGGTGGGGAACGAGCGGAGGGTGGGGAGAGAGCCTTATGTTTTCCTATCCAGTTTTCTACTAATCCTAAAAAAATTAAAAAATGCACTAGTTTAATAACAGGAACATCCCCCGGTGTACCGAATGGTCTTTGAGGCTTCCTCTTGCCCTTGTAACTCCTTGTATCCTGAACGAATCTAAGGTAATGCACATAGGTTACAAGATCCTGAAGACCGATTACTCTCTCTTGGGGAGGAACTTGATTGAGACTGATCTAGAGAAAGACATACTGTAAGAGTTTATATCAGTAATGATCTCAAACCATCAAAGCACTGTGCTGAAGTTGAGAAGTGGGCTTTAAAAATACTAGGTTATATTAAAAGACAGTGCCAATTTACAGTTCTTTACAATTCACTAGTTGGACTTCAACTGGAGTTTTGTATACAGTTTTGGTCTCTGTCTCTCAAGAAGGATATAGAAAGGTTGGAATGGTTACAAGCAAAGACCACAAAATTGATCCCTTCAGTGAGACTTCAAAACTACGAACGTAGATAAGAGCGCTTAAATCTGCTTAGACCAGGAGGTTGCGCAGTCAGCTTATTCAAGTTTTCAAGATGCTCAACGGAATAGACAAGGTAGACTACAGGAAATTATTCTCATTTAATACCAGTCCGACAAGAAATAATGGCTTTAAATTGGAACTAAAAATATTTAGTCCCTCCATCCGCGGTAATTTCTTCTCCTATAAAATAATTAATATCTGGAACCAACTTCCCTCGGATGTTGTTTCAAGCCAAAGCGTAAATATTTAAAATTAGGCTGGACAAAGTGCTGAATACATTTAGGGTTTGAGATTGTTTCCACATATAACATAATGTAAGAATCGATAAGATAAGCATTTTGAAAATAGTATAACGTAAACCCGCAGGAATTTGTTTAAACATTTACTCTTACACGTAGTCCTTCCCCACTTCAGAGAGACGTCTCTGGTTGCATTGTTCCTCACATAGCATGACCAGCCATCGAGCAACTCATTTTTTATCACTTACTTCATAAACACTTTCATTCTTCATAAGGGACAAGTATACAGGGATAGATACAGGGACCTTCCAATGATGTTCCTCGCCGGAAAGAGATTTTCTCTACTCTTTATACTCGTCTTCTATTCTCGTAGACTCAATATATCACTTGCCGCATAAACACCCTTCACGGCGGGAGACCCAAGTTGAAACTCGGCAACATTCAAAGAGTTGGCAGACACACACATCACAGTGACCCAATTACAGAAAACACGCCCGCACACACTTGCCTGCCTTGTTAATAGACTAGATAAGTATTTTGTAGAAATACATAATTTCCTAATGAGCTAAAACTAAAAAAAAAAAATGCTTGGCTTGGATGCAGTGAGGTAAAGTTGCGTTTCTGCCGTCCCTATTTTTTTCTCTTTCTTCTCTTGGGTGGCTGCATGCACGTGAAGGGTGAGTACATGGTGTGGAAAATCTGATTCCCTTTCTCAATTCCTGTTTCAACACCTTTTCTCTAGATAGGTGTCGACATCGAGAGCTGTTTAATCCTTTTGGGGCTAACCTGGAGCGGGTCATGGGGTCTTCGTAGGCTCGATACCTTAGTAAATAGAGCTATAAATATTTTGTATAAAATCAAAATATATGTTTGAGGCTTTTGTGACAATACCAAGTAGTTGATATACGATTAGCACAAATTTATTATTATGTTAGTTTATACAACCATGCTCTCTAGTGTACGATTTCTATGTGTGCATAACGTAATTGTCAAGTTAGTTTATATATTTTCCTCTTTCCTGTAAAATTTCCATGGCAAACTTTTTCACGGTCGGTCAAGGTATTTCTTTAACCTTTTTTCGTACCTGCCTCTGGCGGGGAGCGAAGGGTGAAGGTGGGGAGAAAGCCTTATGCTTTTCTATCCAGTTTTCTACGGCTGCTCGAATAGTTAAAAAATGAACTAGTTTAATAACAGAAACTTCCCCGAGTGGACCAAAAGGTCTTTGAGGCTTCCTCTTGTTCTTATAATTCTCTCTCTCTCTCTCTCTCTCTCTATCTATATATATACAGTATATATATATATATATATATATATATATATATATATAGAGAGAGAGAGAGAGAGAGAGAGAGTTACATTTATTAGACTTATCACTAAACTTTAGACATAACTCAGACGTTCTACAGGGTGTACATAAAGTTAGGATCTATTTTTGTGAAGCACTTGGAAATTATATGGAATTCAATCATAAAATGATAAAGTGGTAACATTTATTAAATAATTAAGAGTAGGATTCGACGTGACGCCCATCAGTATCCCTGCACAGCTCAAATCGTTCCGCAGCATTACTAAACACATTCTGGAGCATTTGCGGGGTTATGTTATCTGCAGCAGTTCGTATACGTGTACGTAAGTTTTCAAGACTCGTAATCTTCGTCTGATAGACGTGCGATTTGATAAAGCCCCATGCAAAGAAATCTAAAGGGGTTAAATCTGGTGATCTCGCTGGCCAAGGTCTGTTGCTTCCGCGTCCGATCCAGCGATTTGGAAAACGTCCATTTAGATAATCCTGAACAATTTTGGCATAGTGACAACGAACACCATCATGTTGATAGACGACGGTACTAACATCCTATCCCCAATCAGCTGAGGTTCAAGAAATTGCTGCAACATGTCCAGATAAATAAGCCCCGTAACTGTAGCTTCAGCAAAGAAAAAAGGACCATAAACCTTAGATTTTGTTAAACCCATCCAGACATTAACTTTAGGTGAGTCTCTTTCCCAATTTTGGACGAAATCATTCGGTCTTTCATCTGCCCAAATTCGACAGTTATGGCGATTTACTTTTCCACACGTATGGAAAGTGGCTTCATCACTAAAGAGAATGTTGTCCATTAAATTATCACTCCAGATTTGTTCTACGAGATCAGCACACACAGCACTTCGTCGAGGGAAATCTTCCTCATGTAAATCATGTAAAACCTGCAAATGATAGCTTTTCTTCTGCAAATTAACTTTCAGAATTTTGTGCACAGATGACGTCGGGAGGCCGAGTCTGTGTGATGCAGCACGAACGGACGTACGTGGCTCCTCAGTGATAATTCCGCGTACTGCATTCACGGTAAGATCTGACATACACGGTCGTCCTGATCTTGCTTCATCATTTACAGATCCCGTTCGTTTAAATTTGTTCACCAATTTTCGTATTGTCTTATCTATTGGCCCCGGCTTATGAAATCTCCTTCTAAACTTCTCTCTGATGTCATTGTATTTCTTTCCCTCGATTCGCCAAATTACTATTGCCACACGCTCTTCTGTATTCATTATAAGGGCTTCTGAAAAGAAAAATAGAAAAAAATAATTATTTCACAAAAATAGATCCTGACTTTATGTACACCCTGTATATGAAAACAGAATTACGGGGAATAAGAAGAGACATAGCTAATTTCTACTAGCCTTTCGCAATTGGTTTTTGAAACATTTTCGGCCTTTATAACCTTGCCATGAGAATGGAAAAAAAGTGAAAACAGTCGTTTAACCATTTCTGTGAAATAAGTGTTAAATCTAAAAGTATAGAATCCTATTAGAAATGAAGTTAAAGTCGGAATTTATGAATCGACTTTCCCTGACAGACGATGCAACCGCATCTTATTGCATTCGCGCCAATCCCGCTTCGTTCCAACACTCAGCCCAAATTCGGTATTTGCGAAGTTCTCAAAGGGCGAATTTGACTTCACTCTCAAGCTTTCAAAAGGAGAACCCTCAAACTTGTTCCAAAATAACTTGTTCCAAAATAACTTTTTTTGTGAATAATTTCTTTAAAGAATAACTTCTTTTTTTTTTAATTCTGATTTCAGTCTCCTTTTTTCTCTCCACGAAACAGAATTACATTCACGGACAACTTTCCACTTGTTATGATAACAAGTTCGTGCCGACGTTAAATTGATGAAATTTCGCTTCTAAAACTTAATTTCGACATTTATAATTTGTTATAAATTAACTTTAGCACTGACGATATATATATATTATATATATATATATATATATATATATATATATATAGATAGATAGATAGATAGATAGATAGTGCATGTATATTGCAACTTGTAAATATTACTAAACAATGAAAAATCCCCTATTATGTAAGTAAAATTGACAATCTTAAATTAGGTGCAATCACAAGCTATATAAATTACTCGTATATGTTAAGAGTTTCCATTATATTACGTCATAGTTATAATATGCCTCATTTATCTGTATTTTTGTAACTATAAGATTGTATCATCATTTCTAATTTGTAATATTAGAAATTAATTATTTTCGATATTTGAACACGTCCTATTTACTGTATTTTTACCATTTTTCTTTTCTATTATTTCTACTCTTATACCATACTGTTTACCTCTTCCTTTTCTATTATTTCAAAGATTATCTTAATTTTCCTTTGTAATGACATAATTAACTAAATGCAACGTTATTTTATTTTCCACTAATTCTATTTATAACTCTTATTTTCCATTGTAAAAATAGAAATGAATCTCAAAAATATTTGCCTCAAAAGCTGTCATGCTTCCCAACGGTATATTCAGATAAGAATACTGTAATTAAACTCTTATCACCAAAAAATACAAAATTAAGCGTTAATGCCAACATTGTGTAAACCTATATGGGTATAATGTATATCATAGCTTATGTAATGTGTTCTTTCTGAATTATTAATATTATTATTATTATTATTATTATTATATGGATAATGCAGGGGAAATAATAATAATAATAATAATAATATTTGGGGTTGTTCAGCCTCTTTCGTCATGTGACGGAGGGGACCTACAGCTTTACGTGGGATACGAATTACGAGTGCTACAACATCTGAACGCAAAGGATGATCATTCATCCAATTGGTAACGTCCCTTCACCTCGCTGTCATTAGGATAAGCGGTGTTGTGACGTGTCCACAACTTATCCCTGATAAGAAAGAGACTCGTTTATCGAAACGAAACACAACATACAGATGGTTGACAAAAGTAAATAAAGAGCTTCAGTTTTTCTATAATTTTTTATTTGATAATAAAAGTCAGTAAATAATAACAGATTTACTGAATCAATATATTTCAAATGGTGTTGCTTTCTCCTTTCCATTATGTAAACCTGACACACGTTCTGGCGCATTCTATTGATGAGCTTTGCCATATATTCTTGAAAATAATCATCGTGGTGTCTATTTACTTTTGTTAACCCTTTATGTAACTTGATAGACAATGATTAGTAGATAGGCAGATTATACGTAACGTATACGAACGAAAATCAAATGCGTTTAAATTTTCAACACCTTTTATATATCCTCCACTTTTAGAATACATTTTTCGATTTTGAAAAATATCTTTACCCTCGAAGGGGAAATTACAAAAATAATGTTAATTAAAATTTTTTTAAAACTTTTCCACAAAATATTTTTCTTAAATTAAGAAAAAAAAAAAGATTTCGTCAAAAAAAAAAAAAGTTTAAAAATAAAAGAACTGCAAAACTTTTTGAGAAAAAAATATTCTTCCAATTTCCTATAAAATTCTGCAGCAGGCGAAGATTTTCGAGATTATATATATATATATATATAAGAAGAGAGAGAGAGAATGTAATTTGATATGGTGTTGAGTTGCGAAGACGGAGGGCGAATATGACAAAGGTCTTCAGTGTATTTGTTCGTTCTAATTTTGTATTCAATTCATGAGGCTAAATTGGACGAGGCTTTCCATGCAGGAAAGGAAACCCGTTCCAAAGTTTGAATACTTAACACGACAAATATCTCGGCCAAAATTATAATATTGTCCTATTATATCTACACACACACACACATATATATATATATATATATATATTATATATATATATATATATATATATATATATATAGGGTGGCCCCAAGATAAAGTAGCCTCTATTTCTTTTAACAAAACTCAATGAGGCTACTTTATCTTGGGCTTCCCTATATATATATATATATATATATATATATATATATATATATATATATATATATATATATATATATATATATATATATATATATGAGAGAGAGAGAGAGAGAGAGAGAGAAAATTAATTTTTTTCCAAGATATGGAAATTACTGTATTGTCATAGTGATACATGTTTTTGCACACATCCCCTGGAATTGCAGCCTCAGTACATTAACATGGTATCCATGGTTTCCTAGTAAATCGATCACCGGGATATTGAGGGTATTGAGGGTATTGAGGGTATTCTGCGGAACAATGGAATAAGATAAACAACTTCAAACGTCATTGAAAAGCAACACTGAGCAAAAACAAAGTTTGTAAATTTATTTCTGATTACTTTTTAATGTAAATTTCCTTTAATCTCGTGAGATTAAAGGAGATTATTCTTGTGAGATTATTTATGCCTATTCTATTTTCCGCGTAAGTAAACTTCGAAGTTTGAAAAGGAGCTGCTTCACTCCCGTTGCATTATGAACATTATCATACGAGTATTTACGATGTACAGTTGTGGAAATAAATTCGCAGAAAAGAAAAATGTAGAGAAATAAGTTAAAGTATGAAAGCCGCACGCTGACGACATACGCTCACGATATTCTTGTTTGGTACGCTAAATACATTAATATTATTAGGTGGTATACTAAATGTATTGAATATTTTCCGGTAATACGTTATATTAATATTCTAAGGTGGTAAATGAAATACACAAGATATTTTCAATTGGGTACGAAGGGCAAAAATTTGAAAAGAACCCTCGTTCTACAACGAAAATTTTTCGCTGTTAACCAATAATTTTTTTTTCCAACGTAAATTTCGTTCAAAATCGTTGTCCAAAATGAAATAGAGAAATTATATTTTAAAGGGAGACGATTTTTACATATTTTTAAGTAAATGTTTATGATTTATGGTGATTTGAAGGATCGTTTTCATATCTATTATTTTCAACCATTACTGGAATTCGTATAATATATTTAGAGTCTATAAGGTGGGAGGAGTGTTGCTCTTCTAAATGTTATTAATTATTAATAATATATATATATATATATACACAGGGTGGGCCGTAAGTTTCCATACATAGGAAAAATAAACATTTTTTTTATGGACAACCATTTTTATTTATATAATATGCTCTACATGGTTGCCATTGTTTTGAAAACACATTTCAATACGTGTTCCCCACTGTTGATGAACACGCATTAGCACAGTTGACGTTATGCTTGTAATGGCGTTGGTGATACGTTCCTTTAGATGATTTATGTCTCGTATCTTTTCCTGATACACCATGGCCTTCAAGTGCCCCCAAAGATAGAAATCAAGGGGGGTGAGATCTGGGGATCTGGGAGGCCACTCCACAGGACCACGCCGACCAATCCAAGCATCCGGAAACTGCTGATCCAAATACCGACGCACGTGAAGACCATAATTTAAATTTTCCTATGTATGGAAACTTACGGCCCACCCTGTATATATATATATATATATATATATATATATTCCAATCCGTGTTTAAGACATTTGTAATGAGATGAAAAGTTTAACATTTTTACATAGAACATCATTTCGACCATAATAAATGCCAAAAACTTCACCTTTTTCCTCCGTGAAGGTCAAAATATGATAATAAAAACCCACTCTAATAGACAGAGTTTATTTGCACAACAGTTTCGATGCCCACTGGCATCCTCTTCGGGTGGATACAGAAAAACGTTTTTTCTGTATCTACCCGAAGAGGATGCCAGTGGGCATCGAAACTGTTGTGGAAATAAACTCTGTCTATTAGAGTGGGTTTTTATTTTCATATCATTTCGACCATATGCCCATTTCAGGGTTACGAGCGGCTCGCAGCAGCAATACCAAGACGAATGGGGTCAATGTGCTGGCGAAGTTTCCGTATGTAATTCATCACTAATGAAACAACAATGCTCTGTGTTATCATAGTTCAAAGAATATCCACATTAATATTCATCGTTCATGCTAGCTTCGTCAGTCTGTATATATACATATTCGTTTTTCCAAAATGATGGAAAAACGAATATTGCTATATATATATATATATATATATATATATATATATATATATATATATATATATATATATATATATATACACACACACACACACACACACACACACACACACACACCAACTGTAATAACGTCTGCACTGAAATTTAATACTGTATTTTCTTATTGTAACATGTGTTCTTTTTCGTAGTTCATCCTTCTTTCTCTGTTAATAATATTTTGTTTTGTTTTAAAGTTTCATACTGGCTGCAATTCATCAACTCCTTTAGAGTAATTTACGATATTAGAGTTTATATAAAACTGTGAAGACAAAGTATTTACGTGATTTAAATGATTTAAAATGTTCTAAAAACAAACGGTTGTTTTTGTTTTTTAAACTTATAGGGCGGGCGACATCTGCACAAGCTTTTGGAAATGATTTTTAAAAACTGTCGTTTTTCATAAAAAATTTATTTTTAAATTTTGAATTTCAATCTTTTTTAAGATTTTCATCTGAAAAAATCAATGAAGGTTTTTATTATTTGATTCTTTTGGAAAAATCTGTGAAATTTCTCTAAAAGAACTGAGGAAAGTTTTTATTTTGTCAGAAGTTAAAGGACTTTTTATATATATATATATATATATACTAGCAGAGAACCCGCCCTTCGTGCGGGTAGCAAAAATATTCCGCGTTTTAACGAAAATATCACGACTTAACCTAACCAATCGTCAAGGGCGTACAGTTGACCTAACCGGGTATTCAATCATTTTACCATAGGTTTCGATATTATATATATATATATATATATATATATATATATATATATATATATATATATATACGTAATGACGTGATTATCTTGATGACGTCATTTAATTTTTTAAAATTACTTATTTAATTTATTAACACTCAGGTGCACAACCTCGGGACCTAATCAATATGTGTGTGTGTGAAGTTTCATGTTTGTAACTGCTTCCATTTTGGATCTATGGCTGGAAAACACACACACCACACACACACACACACACACACGTCCTTTTATTATTATAGATTATTATTACGGGCGGCAATGTGAAGCTCAAGATTTTCATGACTGCGTTCTTTTCTATAGTTTTATTGAACAAATAATTGAACCGACAGTAATTGGAGGTTCAATTATTTGGTTAGTAAAACTATAGTCATGAAAATCTTAAGATTCACAAATCTTGACCCAATGTGAAGCTCAAAATTTTCACGGTTGCGTTCTTTTCTGTAGTTTTATCGCGGTGCTGGGGCCTTCGGGGCCAATAATTTTAATTATTTAATTTATTAACACCCACGTGCACAACCTCGGGACCTAAGCAATATGTGTGTGAAGTTTCATGTTTGTAACTGCATCCATTTTGGAGTTATGGCTGGAACACACACACACGTCCTTTTATTATTACATATATATATATATATATATATATATATATATATATATATATATATATATTTAGAAAATATTATAACGGTGCAAATTCAATAAAATAGTAAACTCCCCACAAAAAATTTAAAAGAATTAAAACTAAATGGTAAAGCTTTTTGAAGGTATTTCCTTCTTCATTCAGGTTGGAATAAAAAGTTTTTATTTCTGACCGAATGAAGAAGGAAGTACCTTCGAAACGTTTTAGAGTTGCCTTTTAACTTTAATTCTTTTATTTATATATATATATATATATATAATATATATATATATATATATATATATTATATATATATATACACAAAACAGGGTGAATCAAGTGATATTCCTCATAGCTTGATGGTTGCTTAAAAGAAATTATTAATGCTAATTTTTCTTATGACAAAGAATCTTAAAACTTAAAATCAGTTTAAGAATCCTGAAAACTCCTTTCATTTATAAGGAAACCTTTTGCAGAATACCAAAATTCCATTAAGACGTCCTCGAAGTCGGGGCTACAAAGCCCCCTCTGAAAAGGGGTTCTCAGGGTTTGTATCGGAAGTTATGGGGTGCATAAAATCGATCTAAATAAGAGGGAGGGGGTTCCTTTAAGCTGTCTTTAAGAAAATTAGGTAAATGACTCCTCAAGTTCAATTCGGTTGTTTGAGTTTAAAATCTGTCAGTGGCGAAGGACGAGAGAGAGAGAGAGAGAGAGAGAGAGAGAGAGAGAGAGAGAGAGAGAGAGAGAGAGAGAGAAACATAAGGAATTCAATCACTCGGTCTATTTATCTATTTGTCTGTCTGTCTATATGCTTGCTTGTTTGTGTGTGTGCCTGGTGAGTGCGTGCGCACGGACGTAAAGAGTACACAGATACAGATACTCATTTTTACCGTTTACATCCATCGATTCTGTTCATTCGGGAAATTAAATATAAATTTTGACTATTTTTTTATCTCCTTCAAGTCGTGCCGTTGGAGTATTTCAATTACTTTTAGAATTTAGGATGGATTTTATTTATTTGGCGGAAGAAATTCAATTTTTATTCTCTCTCTCTCTCTCTCTCTCTCTCTCTCTCTCTCTCTCTCTCTCTCTCTCTCTCTCTCTCTCTCTCTCTCTCTCTCTCTCTCTCTATTCACGAGCGAAGATGATCTAGTCCCTAAAATGACTATTGGTGAAACTTTGAATAACAGCGATCACAATTTGATTAGGTTTGACATCAGGGTTCCAGTTAGTACTCGAGAGTTTGTTTCGACATTTCCTCCTGTGGTTGACTGTACCCTACATAGCATGATCAACCATGCTATGTAGTATTAAATCCCCTCTAAGTGGGAGACTCTTAGAAACAATTCACGAAACACTTTCATTCTCCATAACGGACAAGAACACGGGGATAGATACAGGGACCTCCCACTGATATTCCTCGCCAGAAACAGATTTTCTCTACTCTCTTAGTGGCATAACACCGCGAAGTATGAAAGACTCAATATACCACTTGCTGCATAAACACCTTTCACGGCGGAAGATCCAAGTTGAAAGTTGGCGACATTCAAAAAGTTGGCAGACACATACACAGGAGAGGCACTTGCCTGCCTTGTTAATATGTGTAGGAATAGAGTAGAAATATATTTAGTAGAAAATTTCATAACGACCCAAAAAAACTTTAAAAAATGCGTGGCATGGATTAGAAGACTTTCATCACTTTGCCGGCGTGATGGGGTCTTTGTTGGACCGATACCTCGGTACATAGAGCTGAAAATATTTTGTATAAAATCAAAACCATATGTTCGAGGTTTTGGTGACAATACCAAGTGGTTGATGTGCAATCGGCACAAGTATACGAGTATTATTGGTTAGTTTATAGAGCGATGCTATCTAGTGTACGATTTATATGTGTACATAGCGTAATTGTAGAGCAAGCTTATATATTCTGCTCTTTCCTGTAAAATTTCCTTGGCAACTTTTCCAGGGTCAAGGTATTTTTTCAACCTTTTTCCGTACCCGCCTCTGGCGAGGAGGGAGCGGAGGGTTGGGAGAGGGCCTTATGTTTTTCTATCCATTTTTCTACTGCTAGAATAGTTAAAAGAATGAACAGTTTAATAATAGGAATCTCCTTGAGTGAATCGATGTCTTTGAGGCTTCCTCTTGTCGTTGTAACTCTCTCTCTCTCTCTCTCTCTCTCTCTCTCTCTCTCTCTCTCTCTCTCTCTCTCTCTCTCTCATATACGTCAGGGACACGTTGAGTCCGGTTGACTGCCAGTTCCGGTCGGAACGGGAGCTGCTTGGCGTCGATCTGAATGTGGGAGGGACGAACTATAGGTTAATCTTGGTGTACAGACCTCCGCATCTCCTCCTCGAGGAGGATACAGCCCTGTACACCGAACTCAGTAGCCTGCTAGGGGATAGGGTGTGTGTAGTTTTAGGAGACTTCAACTGTCGCGGCATAAAGTGAGAAGACAGGACTGCTGATGCTGAAGGGAGGAGGCTAGTTGACTTTCCTGATGAGAACTTCCTCAATCAGTGGGTCAATGAGCCTACACGAGGCGAAAGCGTTCTAGACTTAGAATTCACGACCGAAGACAACCTCGTCACTGGCCTCACCGTTGACGAATCGTTGGGCGGGAGTGATCACGGTCTGATTAGGTTCCGTGTGTGCGTCCCTCGGGTGAAGTGTAGTAACTTGAGAGGCAGTAAGCTCGGTCTACGGCGGGCGGACTTTGTTAGCCTCCGGGATAGCGTAGGTGAGATGGGGTTAGAGGTCGGCGGCGATGTTGAGGGAGTGTGAAGTGCATTCCGGGACAAGTTTATGGTGCTGCAGTCTGCCGCCATAGCCTCAAAACAGGTCACCTCTGCTTCAACGCAGCCTAAGTGGTTCAATCGTGACATCGCTTCGGCTATCCGAAATAGGAAAGTAGCGTATAGGAGGGCGAAGGCCAATCGTTCCCATGAGAACACTGAAGCGTATGTCCGCCTGTGTAGGGAAGTGAAGGCGAAGGTTATGCTAGCCAATGTGCTTAATGAGTGCTTTGCGGGAGTGTTCACCAGGGAGGACACCCGCGTCATCCCCGAGCCAGGCGTCAGGCACGAAGGTGCTGGCCTGGATAGTGTTCGATGTACCGCGACAGTCGTTGCCGATAGAATAGACAAACTGAGCGCGTTAAAGGTTCCTGGGCCAGACCAGTTTCTCCCCAGAGTGTTGCGAGAAGTGCGCGACTAGGTGGCTCCCCACCTGGCTACAGTCTTCAACAAATCGTTGGAGACGGGCCAGGTACCTGGTGACTGGAGGGAAGCCAACGTGACCCCTATCTTTAAGAAAGGGGCTCACGAAAGTCCAGGGAACTATCGTCCCATTAGTCTCACTTCAGTTGTAGGTAAATTATTAGACGGCATAGGTCGTGTCTCACCAACTTGCTCGAGTTTTTCCACGTCATGTTGAGTGAGTATGATAAGAGTAGGGCGATTGATATACTTTATCTCGACTTTCAGAAAGCCTTTGATAAGGTACCTCACTGCCGGCTAATGGCGAAAGTGCGCGCGCTGGGTATCGGTGGGGAAGTAAGAAGATGGATTGAAAACTGGCTGAAGAATAGGCGGCAGAGGGTTGTAATTAAAGGGGCTAGTTCGGGTTGGGCCTCGGTCACTAGCGGGGTTCCTCAGGGTTCCGTTTTGCGGCCGCTGTTGTTTATCATTCACATAAATGATATAGACGGTGGCATCGTCAGTCGGATCGCCAAATTCGCTGATGACACCAAGCTTGGGGCCAATGTTGGGACGCCGGAGGCGATCGAGCAACTGCGTGCGGACCTAGGTAGGATAGGAGAGTGGTCCGAAAAATGGCAAATGCCGTTTAACTTGGGTAAATGGAAGGTGATGCACATTGGCTACGCCAATCCCAAGTCGGACTACTCGATGTTGGGGAGTAATATCGAGGCCACTGATTTGGAAAAGGACTTGGGTGTGCTAATTAGCAGCGACCTTAAGTTTACCAAACAGTGCGTAGAGTTGGAAAAGAAAGCCAAGAAGCTGTTGGGTTATATCATGAGGCAATTTCAGTTTCGAAACAAGGAGATTGTGCTCTCTCTGTACAATTCCCTGGTTCGGCCGCACCTGGAGTATGCTGTGCAGTTCTGGTCGCCCACCCTCAGGAAAGATATTGAGAGGCTGGAGCGAGTGCAGGCGAGGGCCACAAAGTTAATCCTTTCCGTTAGGCATATGGGCTACAATCGACGGTTACGCGCCCTGAACTTGTTTTCGCTGGAAACTCGGAGGCTGCGCGGTCAACTGATCGAGGTTTTCAAGCTCTTACGCGGGTTCAACGATGTAGATTTTAGAAGCATGTTTAGTTTAAATGATAACCCGACTCGCAACAATGGTTGGAAGTTTGATTTGAAACGGTTTAGGACTAGTCTAGTGTATGTGGGAATTACTTTACGTATAAGATCTGTGACACGTGGAACAGTTTACCTTCAGATGTTGT
>JAJOZX010001992.1:467500-487500 GCA_023014485.1 Bathynomus jamesi | reverse complement strand
CGTAGCCTTCTTTGTGTTGAAAGTCAAATATTAACTTTCTTGCATCTGTAAATTTAGTAGTTGTTGATTTCCTAATGACAATGCACGTTTTTAGGACGTCAAAATCGAGAAAATCAGCCTGTTTCATTTCTACAACTAGGAAGCGCTGCGAAACGGCTGTAGTTATGGCCGAAACATAATCTTTTTTGGTGTAAATAATATTGCTGTAATTATTTTTTATATTTTGTTTAATTTGGCCAAATTGAGCATCACAGGGCATTGTCGAGTGACCAGAAAGTAGATAGATGTGTTCAATGTGAAGCAATGATGCGGAGTGAATTTCTCTGAGATACATTAAAACCTAAATTTTACCGTGAAAGAGTGCAGACTAACATCTAATTTTTTGCATAGGTAAAGCAAAGGTTTTAAAGGATAATTATACGACAAAAAACTCATTTTTCGAATTTTGTGGCGTTCGCCCCTTCTCCACCGAACGCGTCATATACACTCGACAAAGGACGTGTAGTGAATACTCTTATTTTAGTTTAAAGATAAATGTTAATTTTACCGTCTTGAATTTCGGAATAGTATAAATTCATTTTAAATTAGTTACCCCATTATAATTCAATTGTGAACCACATTAATACTAATTTTATGTATACTATATTATTTTATTGTATGTAAACATAATTAATTATATATCACAATTGTCAGTTAATTATTTATATTCAAATATTTATTTTAATCTAATACCATGTCCATTTTACAAATAAATAATAGAAAACCAAGGGTTATATTTTCCACCTTTGGTACTGTCGCAGTTTCGCCTAACGGACTCAATACGGCTAGTGAGATAATCACTGGTTGGCACTTAACCAGCGGCAGTGCTTATGGCTACATCATCCAGGTTAACCTATACCGGATAGATGCGCTACGGTCCCAAGCCGTAGCTTGCCTAGGCCAACGACGACGATGTAAACCAACAATTGGTGACCCCGGAGCTGGATTACCCCTTCTACCCGAACGACTAGGACTAGACTGTAATGTCGCTCGTGCCCTCTGCCCCTCACCCCTGCCCGTGCGCTCTGTGCCTGCGCTCGTCTCAACCTCCACTCCTTCGTTGGTAACTTGTCGTCTTGCTTGTACGTCAGCAAGCATAGGAGAAGATGCCTGACGACGCTGGTGCCATCTCCCACTTGAGCGTAAAGCTCCCCGTCTTCTGGCCGGGTGATCCATTTATTTGGTTCCACCAAGTGGAATCACAATTCAACTTGGGAAGGATCACCGCTAGCAGGACAAAATACGATCATGTTTTGTCCTCTCTACCAGCGAGCATCATCTCTGAAGTCCGTGACGTCATCGTGTCTACTTCCACGAGTGAGGACCCATACAACGATCTGAAGTCTGCCATCCTGTGCCGCACCACTGTCTCCGAGCGTGAGAAACTACATCAGTTAATCTCAAAAGAAGAACTTGGAGACCATAAGCCCACTCAAATGCTGAGGGCTATGCAGTGCGCTCTAGGCGAGCGCGCACAAACCTTCGATAAGGACATCTTTAGACAGTTGTTCTTGCAGAAACTTCCTCCATCAGCTCAGCGTGTCTTGGCCACTATGGATCCTGCTACTCCAGTTGATAAACTAGCAGAAACTGCCGACAAAGTAGTGGAGATTGACACAGCTCCGGTCAACAACGTGAACACACAATCGGAACTGGAGTTGAAAGTGAAAGAGTTAAGTCAACAACTCAACCACGTTTGTTCTCTGCTACAAAATCAACGGCAAAGAAGCCATTCTCGGTCAAGATTTACGAAGAGGCATCGTTCGAGTTCCGGGAAGATCTGCTTCTACCACTCGAAATTTGGAAAGAAGGCTAGGAAGTGCATCTCCCCTTGCAATTTTTCGTCGGAAAACCCCAGCAGCGAGTCCTAATGGCGTCTAGTACTCGCACTGCCAACCTGTTATTCATAAAGGACAGGAACTCTGGTGTCAATTTCTTGGTCGATACCGGAGCGTCAGTCAGTGTATTCCCTCAAAAATCTGGTCATACGCACTCGGAATCTCCGCCTCTATACGCTGCTAACGGTTCACGCATACCCACGTACGGTACTCAGTCGCGTGAACTAAACTTGGGCCTTCACCGATCCTTCAAGTGGATTTTCATCTGTGCTCAAGTGCGGCATCCCATAATCGGCGCTGACTTCCTCCAGCATTTCAAACTCCTGGTGGATCTTGACAAGCGGACGCTTATGCGACCAGGCCACACTGCTTTCTGTTCTTGCCAAACAGGTTGCCCTTCCGGACGCCTCGAACTCTGCACTTTCCCTCGTTCCCCCTAATTCCATGTACCAGTGCCTTTTCCACCGATATCCAGGAATTCTTCAACCGATGCAGATGGGTGATACCATTAAGCACACCATTACCCATCACATTACAACAAAAGGTCCCCCTGTGTTTGCAAAACCCAGACGTCTTGCCCCGGACAAACTGAAAGCTGCCAAATCGGAATTCCAGCTTATGATAGATCTTGGTATAATAAGACCTTCCAAAAGCAGTTGGTCCTCTCCCCTACACCTGGTCCAGAAGAAGTCAGGAGACTGGAGACCATGTGGGGATTACCAGTTTTTGAATTCGACAACCATCCCGGACCGATATCCGGTACCAAATGTCCAAGACTTTACTTCTCTTCTCCACGGCAAATCTATCTTCAGTAAAATAGATCTCGTTAAGGCTTTCCACCACATTCCCGTAGAGCCTTCGGATATTCCCAAGACTGCAGTTTGTACACCATTTGGGTTATTCGAATTTGTGAAGATGCCGTTCGGGCTACGGAATGCTGCGCAAACCTTTCAGAGGTTTATAGATGAGGTCACCAGAGGCTTAGACTTTGTTTATGCCTACATCGATGATTTGCTTGTGGCCAGCTCAACGGAAGAGGAACATAAGGAACATCTTTCACTCCTCTTTCAACGCTTAGAACAATACGGTGTTACTATTAATGCATCTAAGTGTGTGTTTGCACAGCCCAACCTTGGAATTTCTTGGTCACACGATTTCGCAGCACGGAATTACCCCCTTCAGGACAAGTGTGAAGTGATAAAAAATTACCCTATGCCAAGTAATCAGCGTGAGTTACGTCGGTTTCTAGGTTTGGTAAATTATTACCACAAGTTCATTAAAAACTGTGCCAGTGTTCTTGCTCCTCTACACGCTATGATCACACACAAACGCAAGGTAACGAAATTGGTATGGTGTAGCGATAGTTTACAGGCGTTCGACAATGCCAAAAATGCTATCAATAGTGCATTGTCTCTGTCATTTCCTATCAGTGATGCCCCCTAACTCTGACGGTCGATGCCTCAGATGTTGCGATCGGTGGGGTGTTGGAACAAACCATTAACGGTCAACAAGCACCCATCGCGTTTTACTCGAAAAAGCTGCAGCCAGCCCAAACGCGTTATAGTGCTTTCGGACGTGAACTTCTTGCTATTTACTTAAACGTGAAGCATTTTCAACATTTCCTTGAAGGCCGAGAGTTTTGTGTTTTTACCGACCACAAACCTTTGGTCACTGTCTTCAATAAAAACAGCTGTAACCACTCTCCCAGAGTCATCAGACAACTCGATTATATCTCGCAATTTACCACAGATATCCGCCACATCAAAGGTGTCTTGAACACTCCAGCGGATGCACTTTCAAGAATAGAGATTACTTCTGTTACCCTTAGCTCTACACTGTGGAATGCTATTGCACAGGATCAAGATAAGGATATGGAACTACAAGACCTGCTCAGAGAAGACTCCACTCACTCACTTTCCCTCAAGAAAATGAGTATGCCAGGATTGTCTGTGCCCCTCTATTGCGACGTATCAACAGCTGCTATTCGCCCTTATGTCCCTCCATGTCACAGACAAGCAGTCTTCACGGATCTTCATAAGCCCTCCCATCCTGGTATCCGTGCTTCGCAACACCTGGTTACCTCTCGCTTTGTTTGGCCCTCGATGCGGAAGGATGTCAAACATTGGACCAAAACGTGCCTTGCCTGCCAGCGTGCCAAAGTCCAAAGGCACACCAGGTCCCCCTTTGACGCATTTCCGCCCCCATCCCAGCGATTTGAGGTAATTCATGTAGACATTGTTGGCCCTCTTCCAGTGATTCAAGGCCAACGTTATCTGCTCACCTGTCTCGACCGCTTTTCCAGATGGCCTGAAGCCATCCCACTTCCTGATATCCAAGCGGACACTGTTGCAAGAGCCTTTCTTCATGGATGGGTATCAAGATTGGATTGCCGACAAAAGTCATCACTGACCAAGGTCGCCAATTTGAGTCTTCGCTTGGAAGAAGTTTACCAGCTTGTTGGGTACAGTACATGCGCATACCTGTGCGTATCATCCGCAAGCTAACGGCCTCGTCGAACGCTTCCATCGCCAGCTGAAGTCATCCCTTATGTGTCACGAAGACTCCCATTGGATGGATAAGCTTCCACTCGTGTTGCTTGGTATTCGCTCTGCATTTAAGAGTGATCTGAAGACTACAGCGGCTGAACTAGTCTATGGAACAACACTGCGGCTACCAGGTGGCTACTTCACTGCAGGGGATAAGTCATGCGATCCTACGGAATTCGCTCAAACACTTTCCTCTCACATGCAGTCCCTTCAGCCTGTTCCCCCTCGATTGACTAGCCAACAGAACATCTTTGTTTCCCCAGCCCTCCAATCTTGCACCCACGTTTTCGTTCGTGTACCTCTCCAAAACGGCCTCTCCAATGTCCATATGACGGGCCCTATGAAGTTCTCCGACGTACGCGCAAATCATTTCTCATCCAGCGCGGTTCCAAGGTCGACAAGGTTTCTATCGATCGTCTTAAGCCTGCGTTTTTGGAATCAACCTTAAGCGAGGTACATGTAGCTACCAAAAAGGTCCAGGGAAAATCTGTGTCGTTCGGAACTCTTTGAACTTCCTCTCTGGTGGGGGAGTGTGTAGTGAATACTCTTATTTTAGTTTAAAGATAAATGTTAATTTTACCGTCTTGAATTTCGGAATAGTATAAATTCATTTTAAATTAGTTACCCCATTATAATTCAATTGTGAACCACATTAATACTAATTTTATGTATACTATATTTTATTGTATGTAAACATAATTAATTATATATTCACAATTGTCAGTTAATTATTTATATTCAAATATTTATTTTAATCTAATACCATGTCCATTTTACAAATAAATAATAGAAAACCAAGGGTTATATTTTCCACCTTGGTACTGTCGCAGTTTCGCCTAACGGACTCAATACGGCTAGTGAGATAATCACTGGTTGGCACTTAACCAGCGGCAGTGCTTATGGCTACATCATCCAGGTTAACCTATACCGGATAGATGCGCTACGGTCCCAGCCGTAGCTTGCCTAGGCCAACGACGACGATGTAAACCAACAGACGAATCCCACTCCCACTTTCTGTACTCTCTTACTTTCCCTATACTCAATTTCACTCCCAGGAGTGTTGCGATATGTACGCAATGGTCTACTTGCTCTCGTATCCCGAACTTCAATCCTCCAAATTCTATACCCTCTTGCTAAGGCTTCCATGCTAATCTCAAACTAAATACATCTGCACTGTCTACCTATCCAAAAATTCTTTGACACCTCACTTCCAAAGTGCAATACATTCTATCCCACTTCCTTTTGCTGAAATCTCCATTTTAGGAGATTTCAATGTTCACCACCACCTTTGGCTTTCGTCCCATTTCACTGAGATCCTTGGTGAACTAGCTTAAAATTTTTCTATCCTGAATGACCTAGAGCAGTTTGTACAGCACCCTACTCGCATCTCCGTTCTAATACTATCCGCAAAGGAGAGGAAGCTTTCAGAAGGTACCGTCGCCACCCAACTCCTGTCTCTCACTTAGTGTGTATTTCTGCCTGGAATCGTGCAAAATCTGTTTTTCGACTCGTCCAAATTTCCTTCATGAAACAAAATGTGAAAACCTATCCAATTCTAATTCTTTTCGCTCTTTCTAGCATCTAGACAAGAACCTCTCCAACAACTTTACTTCCTTTTCTTTCCCTCCTCTTTTCATTCCGACGACTCAGTTGCCGTCTCTTCACCGATAAAGCTGAACTCTTCGCTCAAACTTTTTTGTTCTATCTGGGCTCAAATCAAGGAAGGCGTACGGTCCTATTGGCGTCCATCCTGTTGTTTTCAAGAACTGTGCTTCTGTGCTGACACCCTGCCTAGGCAAACACTTTTGTCTTTGTCTTTCATCTGGTACTTTTCCTTCCTGCTGGAAATTCGCTTTCATTCAGCCTGTCCCAAAGAAGTGTGACCGCTCTCAACCATCCAACTATCGTCCAATTGCTTTGATTTCTTGCCTTTCTAAAGTTTGAATCTATACTTAATAGAAAGATTCTTAAACACTTTTCTTCTCACAATCTCTTTTAGTATGGGTTCCGCGAGGGACGCTCAACTGGCGATCTTCTTGCATACCTCTCTGACTCTTGGTCATCCTCCTTTCGAGATTTCGGCGAAACATTTGCTATTACATTAGACATATCAAAAGCTTTTGATAGAGTCGGGCATTAATCTTTAATTAACTGCCCTCCTTTGGTTTCTATCCTTCTATCTTCTCTAATTTCCTTTCTGGCCGATCTATAGTTGCGGTTGTAGATGGCCGCTGGTCTTCTCCTAAAGCTATTAATAATGGTGTTCTTCAGGGTTCTCTCCTGTCACCCATTCCTTTCCTTTTGTCTATAAATGATCTTTTAATTCGCACTTCCTGTCCTACTCGTTTCTATGCCGGTGATTCCACGCTTCACTTCTCTATCCGCCTCATAAAGCGTCCCTCTCAACAGTCATCCATGATTCGCAGAGGACGGCTATGGTGCACTTGGCCTTGAACTTTCTACTATCTCTGATTAGGGCAGAAGACTTTGAGGCTTTCAATGCCTTAGAAACCCAAGTCCTTCATCTGTCTACTTGTCATAATCTTCCACATGACTATCCCTTTACCTTCAACACACACAACTCAATCCTTCCTCTTCTCTTAACATTCTTGGTGTTTCCTTTTCTTGTAATCTTCCCATGAAAGCTCACATATACTCCTTTTCTAATACAGCTTCCAAGAGGTTAGGTGTGCTGTACTGCCTCCGCAGTTTCTTCACCTCCACTCATTTGCTGTCCCTGTACAGGGGTTTTGTCCGCTCCTGTATGGAGTACGCTTCTCATGTGTGGGGTGGCTCAATCCACACAGCTCTACTTGACCGGGTGGAATGAAAGGCTTTTCGTCTCATCATTTTCTGCCTATACTGACTGTCTTCAATCCTTTCTCTTCACCGCAATTCTGCCTCACGCTCTCTTTACTATCGCTATTATAACGGACACCACTCTTCTGAACTCTTTGACTGCATGCCTTCTCCTTTAAGAAGAGCACGCAGTACCAGACTTTCGATAGATTCTCATTCTTTTTCTATCCAAGTCTCTAACGCAAGGGTTAATCGGTATTTTCAATCTTTCATCTACTCAGCCGGTGATCTCTGGAACAATCTTCCTCAATCCACCTTCTCCCCTGTCTATGACCTCCAGCCTTTCAAACGCAGAGTGTCCAGACATCTCTAAAACCTTGGCCCCCCCGGATTTTGGTCTCTTCTTCCTCTGTGGGTGGTGTATTTTTGTGGGCATTCGCTCTTGCCCACTCTTTCCTACATAAAAAAATTAAGAACGCGAACATTGCCCCTTATTCAAAAGAGGTAGCAGAGTAATGACACGGAAATATCAGCCAGTAGCTTTCACCTCCTACAGCCACTGCAATGGCCCCTCCTTCTTGCATAAAAAAAAACTTCAGAGGCAAAATTGCTTGCTACCTACAACAAAAAAATTAACTCAACCCTAACCAACATGGCTTCAGGGCTGGAAGGTCATGCCAATCACAGTTATTAAATCAGCAGAAGACAGTATTAGAAACAGTGGGTCCGGGTCAAAATACAGATGCAATATATACTAATCTTAGTAAAGCCTTCCATAAAGGTGATCATGGAATTATAGCACACAAACTTAAGAATACAGGAATTACTAGAAACTTGGAAGGATGGCTATTTAATTTGCTGACTCAAAGAACACAAAGAGTGGCATTGCATTGCACGAAGAAAATTATAATGTCTACGTTCAATTTTATGCAAGTCGATCTTATTCCAGATCGACCTTATGCAAGTATATGGATTTCAAATGAAAATGAGAAGTTGATTAATATCTTAAACTGAAAATGACTGACCCAGAAATACACTTTAGGTTTTCAGCGAAAATACTAATTTAACCTAATCTAACCTAACCAGACCTAACATAACCTAGTGTAACTTAACCGGGTATAATGTAACCTGATGTGACCTAATTTAACTAATTTAACACGAATTTAATTGACATATATTAAGTTGAGATTTTCGACATTATGCAAGTTCAGAAATTTTGGTGTCGACATTATGCATGTCAACATTATTCAGATCGATATTGTTCTGCTACGCCGTGTCAGTAAATGGAGTAAAATCTGAAGTATCAGAAGTCGTCCGTTCTGTCCTACAAGGTACAGTACTATTAATGACTGCCGCCATCGTGCACCGCGGATGACACAAAAATATGCAAGGAAATATCAAATAAAGGTGACAGAAAAAATACAAAAACAACAAAAATTAAAACATTATTCAAATGAGTGGAAGACAACAATATGAATTTCAACGAAGAAAAATTCCAACTGATAAAATATAGCAACAATAAGGAGCTACGGAATAAAAGGTACAAAACTGCAATACAAACAGATCACATCAAACCCATAAGTCAGAGATCTTGGAGTAATAATGTCATCGGGTGAAGAGAACATTATAACATTACAATTGCAACCACGAGAAAAAAAGCAGACATTCTAAAATTCTGAAAGAGTCTAGTCCTACCAATAACCATGCATTGCTCAGTACTCAGAAGCCTACGTAGAAAAACAGACATTACAAACATAGAAGTCATACAAAGGACTTTTACAGTACGTCCCAAAAATAAGAGGAAACAAAAGATGAAGACTACTGGGCTCGACTACAATCCAAAATTTTGGAAATAAAATAGAAAACACACTGGAATGAGAAAAGAGGCAGATTCTGTAATGTCCCAGCTGCGGTGGTACAGGGGGCCATGGAAACGAGGGAATACGAGGCCCAAAACTGAATAATTTCAGTCTGAATAATTTCACGAACCAACTGGACAGGTTCTCGCGCAAAGTCCCTAACAAGCCATGCTTAGCAGGCTACGAGGGCAGCAGGAGAGTGAAAAACAACTCTCTCCTCCACCAAATCTCGCAAATGAGGCCGGATACTGCAGAGGGATCGACCGCAGGACGACCCTGAACCGTCATTCGAAGCCACCATCAAGTTGTACCTGGTATTATCTGTAGCTACACTAATTACAGAAGTAAGATGAGAATATACGTGATAAACATTAATACTAAATATGTCTTTTATATAAAAGAGGTTTAATTAATTCTTTAATTGCATACATTTAAATTTTGCATTTCATTCAAGTTCACGTTAATTTTTTATTTTTTTATTAAAAGAAATTCAGAAATTCTGAGATCTTGAAACAGTTTGCTTTAAATAAAATATTAATATTTTAAAAAAATCTTTATTTGGTATATTCATGAAGGTGAAGCTGATATACTGTATTTTCTGAAAAGAAATTATAGTTAAACAATGGTTCGGTTTCCCGTAGAGTTTGCTCAATATTTACGTAACATCTATAATTTCTGTTAGCAACACACACACACACACAACACACCACACACACACATATATATATATATATATATATATATATATATATATATATATATATATATATATATATATATATATATGAATAAAACCACGAAGGAAAGGAAACACAGAATAGAAACAATTCATTTAATCTTGTGCTAAAAATCGATAGTTTTCCTTATAAATTTGTGTGCCCCCCCACAATCCTTTAATTTTGTTTCTCCGTTTATTGTGTATATATATATATATTTTTTTTTTCTGTAATCTATATATAGGCTGTAACTCTTTATGTACTTCAGTGTTCCTGAGGATGTCATTAGACGAAAGCGCTTGAGCACCATTCTGTGTTTCCTCTCCTTCGTGGTTTTATTCATCATAAATATTTTTCACGTGTTACTTTCGTGAAATAATTTTCATATATATATATATATATATATATATTAGTGGTGGACCGGATATCCACATCATTTTTAACATCCGCATCCGTATCCGCACTTCTGACTGCGGATGTTATGCGGATATTACCTCTAATAAATTATGCAATTTACAATTAAATTAGCTTATAAAGTAGCTTATAAGGCACAGTCATGCACATTTCATGTAAAGTATTAATTATTATTAATGAACAAACAAATATATAAATCTCAAAATATAAATACCTGATAACACAGAAAATTGAATGAAACTTGTTTCAGTGAATTTTTCTGGCTGAAACTCTTGAGAAAGTTATTATTTTTATCATAATGAAAACATTAATATTAATTTTAATTCGTATGCATTGCCTGCCATAATAGTAATATCACGAAATTTGAAAAAATTATGATATATATTCATAATTCTATATTATATTGATAGATTAACTAAATATCCGCATCCACATCCGCGGATATTGAAATTAAAGATCCGCATCCGCAGATGTTGAAAAACTGACATCCGGTCCACCACTAATATATATATATATATATATATATATATAGGGTGGCCCACAAGTCCAAAACGGTTATAATTAAAGCGAAAATCCATCTAGCTGATTAAAAAATAATATTTTTTTTAAATAATCAATAAATATTTTTAAACTTATAAATTTTGTTTTGTATTTTTGCTTTAATTATAACCAATTGGGACTTATGGGCTACCCGTATATATATATATATATATATATATATATATATATATATATGGGATTGAACTCAGAATGGTTCCCTGAGGTTTTTTCATGATACACACAGACCGTGCATGGAACAAGGAACTCTTCTGGGAAAATTAAACCCCCTAGATCCTGTCCCAAAGCTGGATCCTATCTACTTTGCAGATAGCTGGTAAGGGAAGCTATATTTTTGGGGTCTCTTTGCGAGTGACCCGTTGCCCACGTCGGGCTAACATCATGAAAAGAAAAAGCTAGTGTTCGTCATTTACCATTACTTATTCGAACTATAGTGAATTTAATTTTCTCAAGAGAGTTCCTTGTTCCATGCACGGTCTGTGTGTATCTCATATATATATATATATATATATATATATATATATAATATATATATATATATATATATATATATACAGGATAGCCCATAAGTCCCAATCGGTTATAGTTAAAGACTTAGGAATCACCCGATATATATATATATATATATATATATATATATATATATATATATATATATATATATATATATATATATATAGGGTGATTCCTAAGTCTGTTACCGCTGTAATGGTGAAATATTTTCTGTTTCAGATTGTTGATTTGTGAAAATATGGGTTATGGTCAAGGATAGGGTATATGCAACAGAACGTCGTAATGTCAATGATTTAAAAGAAAGAATTTCCACTCTTAATTTCCAATAGGTAATTGTGTAAAAATAACCTCAAATAAAAAAACACCACAGGTTATTCTGGTTTCTAGTTAGTTATTTTTTATTCAACATTACACTCGTAACAGACTTATGAATCACCCGATATATACATATATATATATTTTTTTTTAATTGGGGTTGTTTAATCTCCTTCGCAACATCTAAGGTCATATGACGGAGGGGACCTACAGCTTTACGTGGGATCCGAACCACGGGTCGCTACATAATCTGGGCACAGAGGACGGTCTCCCATCCAACTACTTCCCAGACCCAATGTCGCTTAACTTCGCTGATCTCCGGGAAGCGGTGTTACGACATCGGCCACGGCGTAGCCCATATATATATATATATATATATGGTATATATGGTATATATATGGGATGAATTTCACACTTAAACACGTGAAATGAATGAACGATACAAACCAACAAGGAAAAATAAAAATGATTCAAAGGCATTTCGTGTATTCAGACACGTATAATTGTGTATTCCCTGACGAGGTGTACTTCTGAATACACCAAAGACCTTGGAATCACTTTCTTTTTCCTTGTGAGTTTGTATTATAAGCTTATAATATATATATATTACAATTTTATCCTTTAAATTGGATCGTATTCGAACAATTCAGTTTATTTTTAATGTTTCAATTCAAAGAAAATTGATATTCATTAATACGTTGAATAAAGTTAATTAAAACAACCAGTCATTATATAAGGAAATGGTGGTACTTCAGTAATAGGAGAGTGACTGGCAAATAAAGGTTAATATAATGGAAAAGAAATTATAGAATCTCTTATTTCCATTCATCATCATCCTCATCCTCATCCTTATCCTTATCCTCTCCCTTCTTCCCTCTCTTATATTCTCGCACAATAGAGGCTAAAGTATATGACAATACTTTATAATAATAATAGAACAAAGTATAACGATTGCCGTCATTCGCAATAACGTTTATACATTTTAAAGTAATTACATTACTTCATTAGAGAAATTGGAACGAAACTGGTTACATGCGCAACAATGAACATAAATTATAAGCAATTACCAGAACAATTTAGGAGATAATTAAATGAATGGAATTGGAGTTGGCACTGGGAGCCATATGTATTCCTGTCGCCCGAGTCTCATTTTTCAAAATTCACGAAGATAATAATAACTGAACAAGCTGCAAATTATAGAAATTTTCTATATTTACATTCACAACAGCTAAATTTGATATACTGTATAATTCACAACTAAGAAATCACGTATTTATAATGTTGCAATATATATATATATATATAATATATATATATTATATATATTATGTGTATATATAGTGGCGCTCATAAGTATTTGTACAGAGAAATATTTCAGTTTTCTTCATCTTTATCTTTTGTACCATGCATAGGATAGTTATGAAAAGTTTGCCGTTTGTTTGGAAAAATTTAACAAATGAGAAAATTAGTTTAACTCTCACATATAATGTAAAACATCAGACAATTTGAGTGAAATAAAAAAGGTAAAATGCAAAAGTTTTCGTACATTTACTAACAAAATTATTTAATATTTTGTGTGTCCACCTTTTGCGTGAATGACTTCAATAATTCGTTTTTGGTATTTTTCTACAAGGTTTGGACATCTCTCAGTAGAAATTTTAGCCCATTCTTCTGAAGAAAATTGTTGCAATTCATCCAGATTCGAAAGGTTTCTCTTGCGGACAGCTTTTTTCAAATCAAACCATAAATTCTCGATTAAATTGACATCTTCTTATTTTGGGAAAGAGCCCGCACACCAACACACCGGAAGGACCACTGTTTGGAGAAGCTTTTGGTCTTGTTCAAAGAGTGGCAGGCTTTGAAAAACAACAAGGGAAGGCGAAATCCAAAACAAGTCCAAAACGAGACGTCTTTCCAAAGCAAACTGAACAATTTGTTCGACATTACACATGGAAACGCTCTCCAGATGATCCAGTTTCAAGAAGATTGCGACTTCCTCCTCGTTCAAAGAGAGCCCAGTCGGCGCCGCACAATGGGCTCCGTCGACAAAAAATTGGTGGAGAAGGAGCAGAAGGTTGTAAAGCGGAAAGCAGAGGAAGACGTTCGAAAGAGGAAAGCAGTCGAAGAGCAAGCCTCGACATCTGAACAGCCGAACTTGCTTCTTCAAGTTCTGCCGATGACGAGTTTCTTGAGGGAGCCACTGGAGGTTGTCCTTCTTCCCCGCAAAAAAGAACACGCCAGACCAAGAATATTTTCAACTCAGAATTATCTTCAGCCTTAGACAGGATGGGGGTGAGTGACCGGATGGCGCTTTACATTGTATCGGAAACAGCTCGCAGCCTTGGCCAAAACCTCGAGGAACTGACCTTCAGCCGATCCTCTGTGAAGCGCAGCCGAGAGAATCATCGCAGGCAGCAGGCTGAATCGGTCCAAAAAGGATTCCATTCCGGACCAGTGGTGGTGCACTGGGACGGAAAGCTTCTGCTTGACCTTACCAACAACGAGCAGGTGGACCGGCTTCCCGTTTTAGTGTCCACCTCAGATGGCAATTGCCAGCTCTTGGGAGTGCCAAAAATAGCTTCGGGAAGTGGGCAACAGCAGGCACAAGCGGTGTTCAGTCTCTTGCAACTTTGGGGACTAAGTGAAAGAGTGGTGGGGATGTGTTTCGACACTGCCACTGCTAACACTGGCTGTCACTCAGGATGTTGTTTGCTCCTAGAGCAGAAGTTGCAGAAAGAGCTACTCTACTTTGCATGCAGGCATCATATCATGGAGCTAGTTGTCGCCGTCGCGTTCACGGCGTGTCATGACGCAATTTCTGGTCCTAAAGTTCTGTTATTCAAGAGATTCCAGCAACAATGGAACTACACCGACAAAAGCAAGTTCCAAACAGGTGTCGACGACCCCAATGTTGGTCCATCCCTATTACCAGTCAGAGAAGAACTTCTGAAGTTCCCCAAAGACCAAATCCAGCGCGAAACGTACCGAGGCGATTACAAGGAATTTTTGAACCTACCATTATCTTCCTTGGTGGAAATCTTGAATCGCCGATTCGATTCAAGCACCCAGGTGCCATGCATCACGCTCGCTGGATGTGCAAGGTCCTGTATTCTACCAAGATGGGGATGTTCCGGGAGCAATTGCAACATCTCACACCGAAAGAGAAAACATGCTTGAAAGACATGAGCATCTTCGCTGTGACAGTCTACCTGAAGGGATGGTTCACTGCATACCATATAATACCTAGTACAGTGATAGAAGGATAAATTTTGAAACTCGTGAGCGACCTCTAAATATGAACTGATCGAAACGAAAATTTACCTGCAACATTTTCTCACAGAACGTCACAACTTCAGTGGGTGGGAGCTAGGAAATATTAAAAAAACAAATCCCCTTTATAGTTATGCACCACCCTAATATATATATATATATATATATATATATATATATATAAAGATTTTATATTAATTAATTCATATTAGGCCAGGTCGTAGCGCATTGGCCACAAATTTATTTTCTCTGTGGGTCCTCATAGGTGTTGTAGTCGGGCTCTATAACGTTTGTGCCAAAATTTTATTTATTTAATCCAGAATGTGTTCGTTTCATAAAGTTTCGTTTGGGCCAAATGAAAGAGGTATCCTTTTACTTCTATGTTATTGAAGATTAGTTTAGGTTCGTTGAATTTTCGAGTAGATTTAAATAAAAAACCTTAGGGCAATGGAAAGTCACAGCTTGGCGCAACGCAAAAGCACCGTTTCTGTAACTTTATCAAAGTTTGCTACCAACATACTAATATTTTTTTCTGAGAGTTTTGGTAATGTGGTCGACATCGTATTATCGAAATGAGGCATGGGGTAATTGTAATTTGTAATTGTAATTGATTGTAATTAATTTTTTTCATGTAATTGGCAAGTAATTATAATTGACTACCTAAAATGTAATTGTAATTGTAATTACATTGGGAAACCAAGGTAATTGATACAAATACAGTCAATTACTTCCAATTACAGGAATATTAAAGTTAATGGGTCAGGCTTATAGTTTAAACTATTTGCTCATCATGTCTGAGGGAGCTTTCTTTTGAAGTAAAATGTTATTCTTTTAATTTGAAATAAAATGTTCCATTTATTTCAAACGTTCCTAACTAAAGTCCCAGTTTTTTGCCCTTATTATTTTGATAAAATAAACGCCAGTTCTTTTGTCTTATATTAGTATTTTTTGAGTGCCTTATCTTTGGTTTCATTTGACCATATCACATACATATGTCCAATGTCCAATTATCCATAGCAATGAACTGCTTGACGAAAAGTACATTTCCGTGCAATGTTAAAAAAAAGAGTACATTTTATTGACCTGATATTATCTAGTTTTCATTCAAGATGATGGCTAAAACTGAATATGGAATTGAAATACCCAAGTAGAAAAGCATAACATAAATCAAATAGTGTGTATTTATGAAAAAAATGCAATTCTTTGTAAATGTAATTGTAATTAATTACTTTATTAAGTAATTGTAATTGTAATTTAGTATTTCACCATCTACAATAATTGTAATTGAGAATGCCAAGTAATTGTAATTGAGAATGTCGAGTAATTGTAATTGTAATTAATTACATTGACCAAGTAACTGCCCCATGCCTGATTGAAATCAACTTAAAATTATAATTTTCACTCTTCCGAATTAAAACTAAATATAAGTATTAGAGAGAGAACAGGAAAAGCTTAATTTTCATTCTTCCGAAATGTTAAAATCTGCTATAACCTACCTTAAAATAAATCCCATAATCAGAGTATAGGTTTATTCATGGCGGTCCGGATCCGGACCACGGTCCGTTTATTGTTCAGCCTTACTCAAGAACAAGTCTTAAATGCCCAAGTTGGTTGAATGGTTGTGTAAATTTTCATCCGTAACCATTTTTTACCCAGTAGGTCGAACAGGTTATATATTTTATATTTTTACATTTTTAATCACTTTCACTTGTACTAAAGTTGGGGAGGTTCTATAAGAAAGTTTGGAGAAAACGTCTTTTTACCGCATACAATGATTATTTTTTCGAATTTCACCCGCGTTAGGATTTTAATTAAAAAATTTGAAGTAAAATAAACTGTCCTTCATACTTCCTCACACTTTACACACTCTGATTTGGTATAGATTAGATTACGCTAGGTTAGGTTAGGTTAGGTTAACTCAGGTTAACCTAACCAAGCGTAACCTAACCTCAAAAAGTAGGCCGTACAAGAAGTTCAGACTTATCTGCAAATTTCGACCTAACTGGTAAAAAAAGTGGCTTATTATTGGCATTGTATGAGGATTTAGGCTCATATATATATATATATATATATATATACAGGCCCTCTCAGAGGTCCAGAGAGGCCCGGGCCACTTCCAGCTTTTGAGGCCCCTAGCTAAACCCAATTATTACTTTCACTGCAAAACATTATATTCAAACCTGAAAGTTTCTAAATTTGAGGCCCCCCTTAAGCTTGAGGCACAGGCCAAATGGCCTTCCTAGCCCCCCCCCTCTGATAGGCCCTGTGTGTGTGTGTATATATATATATATATACAGTATATATATATACAAAGGTGGGCACCCGGCCTCAAAAAGGACCGACGGTCCCGGTCCTTGCCTCAAACTGGACCGACGGTCACGGTCACGGTCCTTTCTGAAGATAGGACCTAGGAACGACTCGGTCCTCGGTCCTTATATATAATATAAGTGAAAAATTTGATTAAAATGAAAAATGAAATTAAAGACACCGGAAATCTTTAATTTTATTAACGTAAATTATAATTAATACAATACATAAATGATGAAAAAAAGTTATTAAGTTAAATGCTTGAGTTTCCATCTTCTTTAGAACTTCCAATAATCACTAAACACACTAAAATCACTAAAAAAGACCGTCCGGAATTGCTTAAAAATGGACCGTCGCTCCTCATTTCGGTCCTCACTGAGAAAATGACCGACTTTCCCGCTCACGGTCCTTAAAAAGGACCGAATTCCTGGAATTCGGTCCTTTTGGAACTCGGTCCTGCCCACCTTTGTATATATATATATATATAAAATGTGTGTGTGTGTATTAACTCATGTGGTGTCTAAACTCAATAAGAAAAACAAAACCTCAAGACGAAATTGAAATGGAAGTTTCGTACGAGACGAGACATCTCTACTTTTTTTTTCCTCTCTCTCTCTCTCTCTCTCTCTCTCTCTCTCTCTCCTCTCTCATTCTTTTTTCCCTTTACGTGTTCCTTCCGTTTTGCATCAGTCCGGCAATTCAATTACGAGGCATTGTTCCAACTCTTCCAATAGGATCAAGTTTTAACTTTATAGCTGTGTTCCTTTTAATTTCGTTTTCTCTCTAGAACGACTTCCTTACCCGTTTTTTCCACTAAATAGTTTCGAAATTTTAAAATCAATCTTTGAAATTGTTCACCATTTTTCTTTTTTTATTTTATTCGTTTTATGCAATTGATAATATCTGAAACTACTGTAAATAAAGTGTTTTCGTACATGTAAATATATACATAGTGCGTAAAATGCCTTTACCCTTTCCAAATGTATATAGTATTTCAATAAGTTTCCCTATACTACTGCAATTTTTGTTATTTTGTACGACACAAACTGTACTACTCGCGAGTATAAATATTTCGGATACCACACATTCAAGATTAATCAAAGTACAACGCGGAAAATCAGTATAACAAGAGACTTGGTAAAGGTCTAATTTAAAATCAAAATTCTTGAATGAATATACAATGAATCCTGTCACTGACTGAACCTTTCAAAATATTAACATGCCTCGCATCCTAATCAACAATGTCCTTCATACACTGTGCTATTCTGATGTAATAGACATATAGTTTTCAACTGGAAAATGTTGTTTCTTAATAAATAAAGAGAAATTAAGACCTATTCTCGAAGGCGCTTCGACATATAGGTAGACCCTATGACTATTTTAATATTTACAGCTGATTATCAGGTTCTGCATTAAATAAAATGATGTGATACATTAATAGCAATTATCATAACAAAAATACAGGGAGTTTATTAACGCAATCTCAAAAATCATGCCATAGAACGCTCTACAGTCTACACAATGAACTCCGAGGGCCACTCAATATATTTTGCCCCACCTCTTTTTTTTTTTCTTTCCAAGTTTCCTTGTAAGTTCCAGAAATTTTGTACACAAGTAGTTACATACCTTTTTAACAAGTTTTATTTTTCCACATAGTCGCCATCCTTTTCTACGGCTTTCCTCCACCTTGAAATAAGGGCCTTTATACTGTACTTTGCTGATAAAAGTCCGCTGGGTTCTGCTGGAGCCACCTCTTAACCTCTTCAACAACCTCATACTCACTCTGAAACTTTCTTCCACGAATAGCATCCTTCATTGGCCCAAACAAATGGAAGCCTGAAGGTGCCAGAACCGGGCTGTAGGGAGGGTGGGGTAACACAGTGAAGCGCATTTTTGTGATGGCCTCTCTTGTTTGCAAACTGTTGTGTGGTCTTGCGTTATCGTGCAAAAGAAGGACGTCTTCCATTTTTCTCTTCGGTCAAACTCGCTTTATACGTCTCTGGAGTCTCTGTAGGGTAGCAATATATGCCTCTGAGTTGATTGTTTGTCCTTTCTTCATAATGTCCACCAGAATCACCCCTTTCATGTTCCAGAAGATGGCGGCCATAACCTTTCCTGCAGAGGGAGCCATTTTGAACTTTTTCTTGCGTGGGGAGTCTACGTGATGCCACTCCATGGATTGGCGTTTTGTTTCAGGTTCAGTGGTGTACCCAAGTCTCATCCCCAGTCACAATTCGTGAAAGAAAGGAAGTCATCTCCTTCCGTCTCGTATCGAACCAACGACTCAGAAGCAATTTCTTTTCTTTGGGTTTTGTGATCTTTAGTCAGTTGGCGGAAGTAGTATGGACGCAAAATGGGAGTGCAGAGATGTTGCAGAGATAATGATAAATGTTGCAAAGGGAAGGGGGTATGTTGCAGAGGGGGTTGGGGTATGTTGCAAAGGGAGGGGTATGCAATGAAGGGGTGGGAGTATGCAGTGAAGGGGGTGGGGAATGCTGCAGGTGCAACAAGGGGTCATGAAACTTGGAGGCGGCGTTATCCCCCAAAAGAAAGACAGGAGAAGGAGCGGAAGGAAGAGATGTTCACCTGGCAGGAGCCAAGTGCATATTAACACTTCAGCCGACCCGCCGTCGTCTTATAGGCCCCTAATCAGCCAGTTGGCTTAGAAGGAGCCAAGGGGGAGAGGGGAGGGAGCTTCGGGGGGAGAAGGAAGGATGACCTCTCCCCAAAGGGGTTGCCTTGACCTAAGAGAGGAAGAGAAAGAAGAGACGGAGGAGGGCTTTAGGGGAGAAGATGGGATGTCCTTACCCGCCAAAGAGAAACCTA